>JAPKLW010005566.1:0-14649 GCA_026898455.1 Plectranthus barbatus | reverse complement strand
ATTGGATTTGCTAGGTCTTGATCTACCCCCTTGGATCTTCAATTCTCATCCTAGGATTGATGATTTAGCTCCTTGATAGGTTTTGGAAGAGATGGAAATGGAATCGTAGAGAGAATTTAGGAGGTGGTTATTCAAAGTTATGAAAAGTTATGAATTCGTTGTCAAAATAACTATTTTTCCCCCTTTCATAATGAGCAAACAGGGCCTCGGATCACCCGAGCTAAACAAAGCTCGCCCGAGCCATCCTGGGAAACACAGAAATCTGAAAAAACACATTCTGGCTCGGCCGAGCCAGAACCGCTCGACCGAGCCTGCTCTCTGCCAGCCAGGCTCGGTCGTGCCTGCACTGCTCGGCCGAGCAAGGCCTCTGCCCGGCTCAGCTCGGCCGAGCTTGCTTCGCTCGGCCGGGCGAGTCCTCCAAGCTTCCAAAACCATCCTTTCGTTCCGCTCGGGCGAGCCTAACCTCCTCGGACTCCAAACTCGGGCAATTTTCCTCCAAAACTTCCCAAATTATGCTGTATTATGCTCAAAACGTATCCTACATCATTTCAAACACAAAAACACGAAAACAAAACAAAAGAACTACGAAAGCATATGATATGAGGGTAAAATGGCCACAAACATGCACGCTCACACATAAAAAAATAGGTCATTTTACGCACATATCAACGTGGAATGTCCTGATTTGTCGCCGCCATCTCCGCGCAATAAATGCACCTCTCTTAAAATTCAAAATCATCCCGCGTCTAAGTGGTGGAGGTCAGCAGTCAGATACTTAGGCTTAATAGCGATAGACCCTAGTATCGAGTGATGATTACGGACTGCTGAGAAATCCCACTAAGTAGATAGTTCTCATACTCACTTTCTTCAAATAAAATATTCACGACTCCTCGTCTTCTTCAAATAAAATATTATGCTTCCGATTAGACATGCACTTTACGTGACGATTTCCATCTCTGTGCTACTGCTCGAGTCTCGAGAAACATGATGATCCGACAAGATCCTCCAAAATAATACATCTCATCTATTAATTAATGAACAGGACGCAAATGTGCTTATAAATAGCACTTCTTTTAACAATCTTGATATAGCTCCTTGCGTTTCTCTGCTTTGTCTTCTTTTCATTGTTCTAAAGAACCTCGTTCCTTCTAAAAAAATGGATCTTTCTTCCACTATTTACGTGCCACGAAATCAGGTTCTTTGTGAATCCGGCTTGTACTCAGAGCATGAAGCGGACTACAGGGTGGCTGAGACAGTAATGTCCAGCATTCACCATAATGGTCTAGCAAAATTCGTCTGTATCACTCCTCACTGCTTCCAGAGGGCGTACTTGAGGGATTTCCTTTGATCAAGCGATTCTATGGGGGATGTTATATATGGCTCCTTCCGGAATCAGTTGATCAAATGGACTCCTGAATCATTTGCTTCTGACTTCGACCTTCCCCGGGGTCCAATATCTTTAATGAGTTATCTTGCGAAGGAGACAACGCCAGAATGGACGGCATGGGAGAAATGGAGGGACTCTCCTCTGTTCGAATTTTCTCCTACTCCTTCTGCATATAGCCTCCAGACCAAGTACAGGGTCATTTTTCACATCGTCAGCGGCATGATCGTCGGTGGCGATCCTCATGATATGAATTTTGATCGGGAGATATGGAAGGCAATTATGGCCTTCGACAATACAACGGAGGTAGATTGGGCTGCCTGTGTCTTCCAAGGTGTACGGAGGTGTGTGCGAGGCTATCCAGATCAGCCTCTTCCTTATGGGATGCAGCTCAGTTGGCTGCTCGAACAGAAATTTCCGGACCTTGCTACTGGCCCTTCCAACCTCAGGGGGACTGACTTCTACCCCTTCCGGCCCCATCCGCCGTTTTAATTGCATATTTCCTTTACAGCTTTTGTAATTTTACCTCCTTTTGTTTTTGCAACCGTATGTGTATATATGAAATGTTAAGCAGTTTCATTTCAAATGACTCGAAGTCTGAACATGCCATAATTTTGATCCTTAACAAACCAACTTTACTTCATCCATATACGAAGAAATAATGGAATCTTCTGATGGTGTTAGATTGGAGCATAATTTCAAATGATTGTCTCAGCTCACTGCTGAGTAGACCTTTGAAGATATCTTAGCAGAGTTTGAACCTCTGCTAAAGTCCTAGTAGCTTTATCATCTTAGTAGAACCATCAACTCTGCTGATTATGTAGCGTAATCTGTGTCTCGATTTTTTTAGTAGAATTTGATGTTCTGCTATTATTCTAGCAAACTTTGTCATCAGCAAAGTATTTCAGCATCCAAGACACGTTTAATATTGAATACCTCGAGCCGAACGCTGAACTGATCATCAATCGTCACTGCTGAATTGATTGGACTTCCCATGCAAATATGACGATCTCTCTCGTTGCGACGCTTCGAATTCCGAGAGATGAATCATCATGATCTTTCAAAAGATTTTCCAACTGTTCATAATTACCAAGTAATAAATATCCTCTCTATAAATAACCTCTTTGCGATGAGCCTAAACACCACAAATTTCCTGATCTTCATACTTCTCTAAAACTTCCTTCCCGAAACCTTTCTCAAGAAAAATGGATTCTGCTGGACAGGCTCACAAAGTGCGCCGCAACTAGATTCTTCATGAGTCTGGTTTGTATGCATATTACGAACATGACTATGTCGTGGCTGAGAAGGTCATGGTGACAATGAAAAAGTGCAGGTTGACACAATTCGTCAGTTCCACCCCTCGCCACTATCATGGGGATATCCTTCGAGAGTTCCTCAAGGGCTGCATTGCTGAGGAGGGTGCCATTTATGTGTCCTTCCTTGGCAAACTCGTCTGTTGGTCTCCAACTCCTTCGCTCGATATTTCGGCCTTCCTAGAGGTCCAGTCTCTGTTCTGAACTATCGAACGGCAGAGGCGGCCCCTAATTGGACATCGTGGCAGAAATGGCGACACTCTGCCTGGTTCGAGTTTTCCCCTTTTGCTTCAGCTTCCGGTCTGCAGTCACCATACTGCGTGATGTTCCGCATCGCCCACAACATGCTGCTGGGGGAAAGTCTTAATGACCTCTCCTTCTCAAGGGAGGTTGATATTTGTGTAAAATGACTTATTTTTTGATGTGTGAGCGTGCATGTTTGTGGCCATTTTACCCTTATATCATATACTTTCGTTGTTCTTTTGTCTTGTTTTTCGTGTTTGAAATGTTGTAGGACGTGTTTTGAGCATAATATGGCATATTTGGTGGAGTTTTGGAGGAAAATCGTCCGAGTTTGGAGTCTGAGGAGGTTAGGTTCGTCCGAGCGGAGCGAAAGGAGAGTTTCGGAGGCTTGGAGGAATTGCCCGATCAAGCAGTGTAGGCTCGACCTAGCCATGCTGACAGAGAGCAAGCTCGGTCGAGCGGGTCTGGCTCCGCCGAGCCAGATCGTGTTTCCCAAATTGTTGCGATTCCCAGGATGGCTCGGGCGAGCCTTGGTTCGTTCGAGCGATCCGAGGCCCTATTTTCTCGCCTATAAAAGGGGGAAAATCAGTTAATTGAAGAACTTTTGACCAAAATTAGAATAACCGTCACGATACTTTTCCATAGATTTATATCTAACCCTCTCCCCAACCAAAATCAAGGGGAATCAAGCCACATTCCATCCATTTGGTGAAGATTGAAGAAGGAAGAGAGGTAGATTGGATTCAAAGAAGACAACCGAAGAAGATCAATCATTGACCTTGAAGTTTTGTTATGAATTCTTTCCATTTCCAATTTGTATTGTACTTAACTCAAGGTATGCAGAACTAATTTCATTAGTGAGTGTTGTATTACGGATATTGTGATAGATTGAATCTATTATGGTTGTTTACTTTCCTATGAGGGGTTGATTTGCACTTGAGCTTGTTCTTGCCTATTAGGTGTAGGTAATAGCCAGCCTTTAGGTAGTTGACTTGAACGTTGCAGCCAACACGCGGACGAAATCATCGTGATAAGTGCATAATCTTATAATTCTAGATCCAATCCCTGTGCGGTGCTAGGATTGTAGGGCGATAATTGACGGTCGATTGGGAGTGGCCTAGGAGTTAATAACGTAGCTTTTTGCAATTCCTAGTGTCATCTACCGCTAGTTATCCGTAGCAAGTGACTAGCGACATTAGAGTCGGTTGCTCAACCTCATAGGAATTAAAATTCGTTTGCAAAATAACTTGGTTTAATTCGGAACAATTGAAGTTTACAAACACTCACTATCTTCTAAGATTGTCGGATTTGTTATCTTAATCTACCTAAAACATTGATTGAATTACTTGATTGGAGAAGTTTGCATATTTCTTAATTGTTAATTGTTTACATTTAAAGTTTTGTTTACATTGAATTGCCTAGATAGAACAAAAATCAACGACTTTTGAGTAACCTAGCTATTGGTACCCTTCATATGAGTAGATGATATCCACTTGAGCGAATAGAAAAGAAACCGGATTGATAAATTTAACGTGTTAATTGTGTGTGCTGCACGCGGCTACAACGTTTTTGGCGCCGTTGCCGGTGAATCTTTTCGTAGGTCTTGTGCAATTATTGAAAGTTGAAGGATGGTATGCTAGGTGTTTGAGAAAATGTTTGTGTGAATAGTGTTACTAACATTGTTTTGATTGTTATTTGTGTTTGTTGAATTATTTACTTGTAATTGGTGTTGTGGATTTTTCCTAGGTGGTTTATGATCACTCGATCAAAGGCTAGAGAGCTTGAGGCAAGGAAACTTCAAGAAAGAAGAGGACATATTCAAATTGATTTTGAGATGGCTAACCATGGGGAAGACACGGTTAGGATAGAGAGTTGGAAATGCAACTCGAGTTGATGAAAGCTATGATCAATGAGAGGAATGGTCCGAGGAGACCATTACAAAATCTTTTTCGACCTCAAGGGGAGCCGAATATGGGAGGTTTTTTGTTAGGAGTAAATGCTACGCAGTTTTAAATAAAGCTGCAATTGGTCCAAATGATACAAAACAACCAATTTGGGGATCATGTGACCGAGGATCCTAATGTACATATATCTCGATTTTTGGAGATTACGGACACAATAAAGATCAACCAAGTCCCTCAAGATCAAATACGGTTGCGGTTATTCTCATTCTCCTTGAGAGATGGAGTTAGGAATTGGTTCGAAGGATTGGATAAATCAAATATTGCTTCGTGGGAAGAATTAAGAGAAAAGTTTATATTCAAGTTCTTTCTGCCGAGTTTGACTTTGAAGAGGAGAGCCGACATAACGTCTTTTGGACTAAGGTATGATGAGCCTCTTTATGAAGCGTGGGATAGGTTTCGTGAGCTACTTCGGAAATGTCCAAGACATAGTCTCTCAAGGAGTCAACAAATTTGCCAATTCTATGGAGGATTGAATTATGAAACGAAGGTGATGTTAGATGCTTCCTCGGGAGGAGCATTTCTTGATCTTGAAGAGGAAGAAGCTTGGAGAACTATTGAGAAAATGGCTGAGAATAGTTTCCATTGGCCTAAGGAACGCAATGATTATCGATCGGTTAAGTCGGTAAATGAGGCCAAGGAAAGTGAAGAATTTAAAGAGCAATTGGCGATTATGCAAAAGAAGCTTGATGCATTGTCTACATCGGGAAATAGAAATGAGGATATGATGGTAGTTCGGCATGAAGTGTTGCATCCGGAGAGTTTAAATTTTGTGAATCAAAGAATGGGGTTCAATGTCGTCCCCAATATAATCCACCGGGAAACATGTATTACCATCCGTCCAACCGATTTCTCCCAAATTTTTCCTATGATAATCCAAACAACGCTCTCAATCCTCCATAACAAATTGAAGGGGGAAGAAGTGGTTAAGGATATGCTGGGGGAAATAGTAGGTATGCAAACCAAGAACCGATGAGGAATTTTAATGAAGAAATGGATAAGAGAATTGAAAAGTATGATGGCATGTTTGCTGAAATTCAACTTCAAATTTCTTCCATTGCGAAGCAATTAAGTGGTAAGCACCAAGCTGGGAAATTTCCAAGTGATACGGAAGTGGTGCAAAAGAAAGGTTGTAACATGGTAGAAGGTGAAAGTAGGATGGAGGAAAACTTGGAAGTGATGACCCCTAAGATTGAAATGGGGGAAGTTGAAGAAGAGTTGAAAGTAGACATTGAAGAAGAAAAAGAAGTTGAAGTAGAAATTGAGAACAAAGAATCGGAAAAGGATGAGCAAACTGAGAACGTGAGTTTCTTTGATTATGTGAAGAAAGGTGACATCGAAATGCCGTTACAGGAGGAGATAGAAAGGGTACCTATGTTGGATAAGTTAGTTGGAGAAGAAGAGATATTGGATAGTAGTACTTGTGAACTTGAAGAGAAAAATATTGCTAGTAAAAAGAAAGATCCCGGAGGTTTCGTAGTCGGATATAAGATTGGAGACAAGTGTATTGAGAAGGCATTGTGCGATTCTGGAGCGAGTGTCAACCTTATGTCATGGGACTTGTATAAGGAGTTCGAGGTTGGGAACCTCAAATCTACAAGTCAAGTGCTCCAATTGGCTAATCATGCTTTATTTTGCCCAAAAGGGGTGGTTGAAGATGTCCATGTCGAAGTGTTGATGTTTACCTGAAGGGATTCGTAAACTGAATCACGAACTCCGTTTGAAAATGATCGTTAATTGGAATATCAAAAATAAATTACTATGCCTATGAACAATCCTAGCATGCTCCTATATTATTATGCATAAGAAGGTTTATGCGGAATACCTGGATCGATAAACTCTGAAGAACGCGTGCGCGGAGATGCCCTTTGATCTTTCCCACGCACAAAGATTTAATTTCCTAACAGATTGAGGAAATAAATCTATGAAAATAATAAAATTATTTTCGAAAATAAAGAGGAGAGAGAGAAGAAGAAAAATCCTCCTGATTTGATCATCTGATCTGTATCCCAACTCGATCTGAAAATTCGGTGAAGATTCTCTATCAGATCCCTTGCCCGGTTGAGAAGCAGAATTTCCTCCTCGTTCTCAGATCTTAGTCGATCACCACAGCTCCCAAAACCTGGTTTGCTGTGTGCAACTTATGATCTTGTGGTGTGTTGAGATCTAAGGAACTGAGACCTATTTATAGGAAATTACTGGACTCCTAATGGGCTTGAGTTTCATGGGCCAGACCAGGGATCAAAAGGCAAATAGCAAATAAGGCCTATCAATTAATTAATTCCCATATTCAACCCAGAATATAATTAAATAATTAATATTGATTCATTCCACCAGAGAATCAATACTGTCGTACCTATTTGCTACCACGTTTTGAGGTACGGGTTGCATGGGCTCGGTATATCCCCACATTTAAGGTTACAGACATTCGTTAATTAATTTAAGCTCTGACAAGCTATTTAATTAATTAACATCTTATATTCCTGAATCATCCACTCAAACCTTTTCACTTATGCTTGAACTTAATCAGCCTGCAGGACTTTAGCATAACGAACCTTTTGAGCTGTTCAGGGAATGTCACCATCCTATACTGGATGTGGTTACCTAGTTCCAGTACCAGACAGTCATACACAAATTGCTATTACCCAAGATACAGATATACAAGCTCAACTAGAGCCTTTCACTGCAACTCAAAGTAATACACAATCTGCATATACTTTTGTACCTTCATTTAGGCTTAGGATCTCGTCAAGCCAAAGAGATCTAGATTCTTTTAATGTCAGATAAAAGAATCGATCTTGACTTAAGTCCTTATCAATGTGTGCCCCACACCAGCATACCAAGCCATCCAAGATAAGATGCTTATTACTGCGTATGCTGCAGCCTACACCGACAGTTTATCTTGGAACTGTCTCAGCTGTGATAACTATTTATTTTTTGCTAGGTCAAATGATCCATACGATCTTCTGTGATCTTCTACACACCGTATGATCTCCCTATCGACGAGATAAGAGGATAATTGCGTTTGCGACACATGTTTGTTAATTCAGACAGGAGATGAACATACAACATCTATGATTCCCAGTATATTAACCAATCGACCTTGCACATAATATACCAATCATAATGCTTTCAGTATATAAATCCATCAATCTCCCTCTTATACTCAAAGCATTATACAGGTGATTTCCAGAGTATAACGCGTCTAAACTAATCAAGCTATTACATCAAACATTCCACGTGGATAGCTTTGCCCTCAGCCCAAGGTTACGTACATGCATCTCGTAGACCTTCTAAGGCAGAGCCTTTGTGAATGGATCCGCTAGATTATTTCTGGTATCAATCTTCTCTACTAGCACATCACCCCTTGCTACGATTTCTCGTATAATAGGTACTTCCTTTCAATGTGTTTTGTTGCTCTGTGAGTTCGTGGTTCCTTTGAATTAGCCACAGCTCCCGAATTATCAAAGTATATCGTGATTGACTTGGGCAGCTTAGGAATCACGTCCAACTCCAGAAGGAAGTTTCGAAACCATACCGCTTCTTTCGAAGCTT
Source organism: Plectranthus barbatus (assembly GCA_026898455.1). Classification (NCBI taxonomy): domain Eukaryota; kingdom Viridiplantae; phylum Streptophyta; class Magnoliopsida; order Lamiales; family Lamiaceae; genus Plectranthus; species Plectranthus barbatus. The sequence goes on along the minus strand of JAPKLW010005566.1, from coordinate 6,193 downwards.
CAGAAGCTGCCACATACTCTGCCTCCATGGTGGAGTCCGCAATGCACTTCTGCTTTGCACTCCTCCATGATATGGCCCCACCTCCCAATGTAAACACATAGCCAGAGGTGGACTTCTTTTCGTCTCGGTCTGCCTGGAAATCCGAATCAGTATAACCCACAGGGCACAACTCCTCACACTGATAGACGAGACAGTAGTCTCTAGTCCTTTTCAGGTATTTGAGTATGTGCTTTACCGCGGTCCAATGCGCCTGTCCAGGGTTAGACTGGTGTCTCGCTACCATGCCTACATCAAAGCAAATATCTTGCCTCGTACATAGAATTGCATACATGAGGCTCCCCACGGCCGATGCATACGGCACGTTCCTCATTTCATCTTTCTCCCTTTGTGTCACCGGACACTGATCCTTGGAAAGATATATGCCATGTCTGAAGGGTAACAGACCTTTCTTGGCAGTTTGCATGCTGAAACGGGCAATCACAGTATCCACATATGATCCTTGAGACAAGGTCAGCAGCCTTTTATTGCGCTCCCGCAATACTTTTACCCCTAGGATGTATCCTGCCTCCCCAAGGTCCTTCATATGAAACTGCTCGGATAACCACCCCTTTATGCCCGACAATACTTCCACATTGTCGCCAAATAGGAGAATATCATCTACATAAAGTGCAAGGAACACCACGCTTCCGCTGACACATATACAGTGCATGCAACTCTCGTTTGAGCATTGTGAAAATCCATAGGATTTAATCACTTCATCAAAATGCAGATTCCATGACCGTAAAGCTTGTTTAAGTCCATACAACGACTTCCTTAGCTTCCAGACCAAATGTTCTTCGCCTTTCTGCATATAACCTACTGGCTGTTGCATATAGATGTCCCTACCTTCTTCAAGGTACCCGTTTAGAAACGCGGTTTTGACATCCATCTGCCAGATTTCTAGGTCCTTATGTGCTACTATGGCTAGGAGTATACGAATGGACTTAAGCATGGCTATCGGTGAGAAGGTCTCGTCATAGTCTACACATTCTTTCTGACTACAACCCTTCGCCACCAGCCTTGCTTTGAAAGCTGTAATTTCACCATTCGCTCCTTTCTTTCTTTTGTATACCCATTTGCACCCTATGGCTCAACAGCCATCTGGCAAATCGGTTTTCTGGTATACATCCATAGCCGTAATGGATTCTATTTCAGAATCCATGGCGATCAGCCATTTGTCTGCATCTTTATCAGATACCGCCTCGTCATATGTCCAGGGATCGGTATCATCTAGTCCATTTTCCGGGATCAAGTCAGAAGACTCTCCCACGACCATGTACCTTTCGGGTTGGTGGACAACCCTCCCACTGCGACGAGGCATCTGAACCGTGTCAGTAGTTGGCACAGTACGCGTTGGTCCCATACCTTGCATTAGTGGCAGTGTTGGTATAGCCTCACCTGTTGTAGGTAGATTTACCATTACACTGGGCTTTCCTGATGGAATTGCTTCTTTGTCCTCAAGCTCGTGGAGGCCAATTTCACTCTTGGATCTGTGGTTTCTTACATATTCGTCCTCCAAGAATCTCGTGTTGGTACTGACAACGACTTTTTTATTCTCAGGACAACAGAAGTAACCACCTTTCGTTTGCCTGGGATACCCTACAAACAGCATCAGCTTACACCTACTTTCTAACTTATCAGGTTCCTTTGTCAGCACATATGCCGGACAACCCCAAACCCTCACTCTGTTCAAACTTGGCTTTCGCCCATACCAGAGTTCCAGAGGTGTTTTAGGAACTGATTTAGAAGGTACCAGGTTAAGCAAATAGGCCGCTGTCTCCAAGGCATATCCCCAAAACAAAATCGGCAAGCTTGCATAACTCATCATCGACCTGACCATTTCCAAGAGAGTTCTATTTCTTCTTTCCGCTACACCATTTTGTTGAGGGGTTCCTTGTGCAGTCCACTGGGATGTCATCCCGTTATCTGACAAGTACTGCAAGAACTCATTACTGAGGTATTCTCCACCACGATCTGATCGTAGTGTCTTGATAGTCTTACCTAGCTTCTTTTCTACCTCAGTCCTAAACTCTTTGAATTTCTCAAAGCATTCAGACTTATGGCGAAGCAAATAGACATATCCGAATCTTGAGTAATCGTCAATGAATGTGGCGAAATACTCATATCCTCCACGAGCTTGCGTAGACATTGGTCCACATAAGTCAGAGTGGATCAATTCCAACACATTCTCTGCTAGAGATTGACTTGCCTTAAAAGGCCTGGTCGTCATCTTTCCTTCTATACAGGACTCACAGATTTGATGTGGTACCACTTGGAAAGAATCCAAGAGCCCATCGCATGCTAATCTTTTAATCCTCTTTAGATTGACGTGACCTAGTCTCAAATGCCAGAGATATGTTTGATCCTTATCGGAAGAAAACTTTCTCTTTAAATGATTATTATTATTGGATGAGTTTGCAACATTCACGGAAGATTTATGCATACAATCAATGATATAGAGAGAGTCAATCAGTTCGCCATGACAGATAACACCGTTATTACCAATGATAGAAAATCCACTATCAAAAATAACTGAATATCCATCACAAAATAACTTGGAAACTGAAATTAAGTTCCGCCAAAAAACCGGCACATATAAAACATCTCTCAAAATCAGAACATTGTTTTCAAAGCATAAAGTAAAATCTCCAATGGCTACTACTGAGACTCGCTCTCTGCTGCCCATTGAGATGGTAATCTCGTCATGCTTCAGCTGCCTTGTCGGCCTGAACCCCTGCAAAGTATAACAAACATGGTCAGTAGCTCCAGTATCCTCTACCCAAGAATGGGTAGAAACCGATGCTAAACATGTTTCCGTTATAAATGCACATGACGTACCTTGTCTACCCATGCTAGGCACTAGACAATCTACTTCACTTCGCTTGCGTTTGCATGGCCTGATGACACCTTCTGCTAAATCAACTTCATCTAACCTTTTAAGCATTTCCTTTGTTTCAGCAACTGTCTTGTCAAAAGATGACAAAGTTGGAGCAAATTCTAATGCCCTAAGATTAGAATCCTCTCGCATCAGGACTAAGAGTAACTCAGGAAGAGTAAACTCGCGCCTGGCACCGAGGGACTTGATGAAATCATCATAAGAATCAGAGAGAGAGTGCAGGACAATCAATATTTCTGCCCACTTACTGACTTGTCCACCTCTCATTCTGTACTTTCTCATAATTCTCATCATACTGATAAAGTGCAGAAGCAACGAACTCCCATCAGTCATTCTCTTGCAGATCAGGTCCTCTACAAGATTGTAACTAACAGTTCGTCTCACCTTCCCATAAACCTTCACAAGGTCCCTCCATATCTCAACAGTAGATCCGAACTTCTTGTACTTGAGCTTTAATTCTCTAGACAGACTCTTCATGATGAGTTTGCGGGCAAACCCATCAGAAGCTACCCATCTGTCATAGAACTCTCGCTCATAACCAGTACAGTTCCAATACTTAGGAGTTAGAGGGTCCATGTAAAGAATATGGGCATGTTTTGCAGTGCAGAGTATGTCCATTAACCATAACTTCCACTCAGGAAAATTCGGACCAGTTAAAGGGTTTGTTATTAAGAGGTTGACAACGTGAGCAATAGACATGTCTGAAAACAATAAATTAAAAACAGAAATTAAAACATAGTCGCAAACTATTGAAACAATTAAATATTGAAACCTTATGATAAAGCAATATTAATGTTTCCTCCAATTTGCCTAAGTATTACTATTGCAAGCCACACATGTGGACGTTTACAACAAAAGACTTAACCAGACTGCATCTTTCAATTCCAGTCCTTTAATTCCAATCCATGCCCAGGTTCCTTAGACAAATGGAATTAATAATTGGAGACTAACTTAAGACCATATTATCCTACTGAGCAGGGACATCACAAATGAGTTATACTCTGGATAACATCTAAGCTAGCTTACCACCAAAGCCAACCCTCCCATATAAGGATCTATTAGAACACACCCGATCCCTATAATAAGGTTGTCTCATTTAATTCAATCCCTAGAGAACTTATGAAAATTCAATACGCAAGCTACACATGTAGACGTTTACGCATGAACTCCCACTTCTCACATGAAATAAATGTTTGTTTTAAGAAATCCTATCTATTAGAACTTATGAATAATAAATTAAGTAAACTACACATGTAGACGTTTACCTAATAAATTACCCACTTCCAATAAAGGATCGCTTTGTGGAGGACTAACTAAATTATGAGCTTAGTAATTTTTTGGTTCATAAGGTTCAATTGCACAGATTATTTTATGTAGCCATAATTATAACATTGCTAAAATTCTATCATGCATAGCATGAACCCCGGATTTATAGTTATAATTAATTACATAAAATAAATCACATAGCATGCTTTAAAGCTGTAAATAAAAGCAGTAAACGTGCTCCAATTATCTACAACATGCTTGTATGATGCGCAATTAAATTAAACACGTATATCATGCGAAGACAAATAATAAAGCAAATAAAAAATGTCCTCGTGGCCCCATGATACAAAATAAAATTTAATTCTAACTATTAGAAGTTGGAATTAACAATACAGATCTTCGACTGGGCTCCCACTACTTGGATTGAGATCTGAATTCATTTTCCGAATATGGGCCTCCAAGATTTGATTTATCGGAAAATCGGACAACTGGGCTAGTTAACTGAATCGCGGGCCTAGGCACACATTGAAAGCCCAATAGCCTACGAGAACTTGGCCCGACGAGCCACCACCGGCGAACCACCGCCAACGACGACTCGCCGCCGCCGTGAGGGCTCTCGGAGTCGCGCAACAGACATGCACGTACGTGCATGGTTGTAGCCCGCAATCCGCCTCCTCCGGCCGTTGACCGTTTCGCATGCCCCCCCGGCATGCCCCGACCGTTGCCCGAACCGCCGTTTATCTTCTTCTCCACCGTTGGCTCACCTAGGCTCGCCGGAAAACGCGCACGAAGCGCAGAGGGGACGCGCGCTCCGGCACGCACCCGCAAACCCTAGGGTTTGCGCTGGTTGCGCCCGCACCGCCACCACTGTCCGCCTCACCGGTCTCCGCCTCCCGAGCCCTTTGCCACACCACCAGGTCGCGCCGCCGCCGCCCGGAGAGCGCCCGCCTGCCGCCGCGAACGCGCGTAGGGCTGCATGGGTGGTGCACGCGCGCGTGCGAATTCTAGGGTTCTGCCGCGCTGCACGCCCCCCGTCGCGCCCTGGCCGCCCTCGTCCGTCGTTCTGGCAGGCGCCAGCCTCCCCGCGTCGCTGTCCCGAGTCCCCCGCACCGCGCCTGGTTGGCCGTGGGCCGCACGGCTGCGCTGCCGTCGTGGCCGCCGTGCGCCTGCGCTGCCGTGCACGGCCTACTGCCGTGCCAGTGCCGTCGTGCGGTCCTTCGTTCTTCGTGTTCTTCGTTCTTCGTGTTCTTCGCGTTCTTCGTTCTTCATTTTACAGATTTAATTTTTGAAATAAAAGATTACATGGAATAATCCTGATTACCATTTAAAAATCTAAATCTAACCACGAATTTATCTCGTGGGTGAAAAGCGAATCCATATAAAAGGGCGGATTAACCCGAGAACCACGAGGACGAAAAACATACAATCAATCCAAAAACCATCCATTGCATGCAATCAATAATAATAATCATGTATGATCATAGGCAATATTATATTTCGGATAGAGCCAATTAATTAACCTTGCTCTGATACCAATTGAAGGGATTTGTGAACTGAATCACGAAGTCCGTTTGCCAAGGATCGTTAATTGGAATATCAAAAATAAATTACTATGCCTATGAACAATCCTAGCATGCTCCTATATTATTATGCATAAGAAGGTTTATGCGGAATACCTGGATCGATAAACTCTGAAGAACGCGTGCGCGGAGATGCCCTTTGATCTTTCCCACGCACAAAGATTTAATTTCCTAACAGATTGAGTAAATAAATCTATGAAAATAATAAAATTATTTTCGAAAATAAAGAGGAGAGAGAGAAGAAGAAAAATCCTCCTGATTTGATCTTCTGATCTGTATCCCAACTCGATCTGAAAATCCGGTGAAGATTCTCTATTAGATCCCTTGCCCGGTTGAGAAGCAGAATTTCCTCCTCGTTCTCAGATCTTAGTCGATCACCACAGCTCCCAAAACCTGGTTTGCTGTGTGCAAC
>JAPKLW010005565.1:0-20481 GCA_026898455.1 Plectranthus barbatus | reverse complement strand
ACAGGCACAAATGGCCTAAACCAAAAGCACACAGGCACAAATGCAGCACCATTCTCAGCTGTACACATCATTGAATGGCTTTAGAGTCAGGATCACTTGCACACAAGCACACAGGCACAAATGCATCAAAATTCTCAGCTCTAGGGACATGCAAATCTAATTAGGGTCAGGATCAAAAGCACACAGGCACAGATGGCATAAACCAAAAGCACACAGGCACAATTGAATTCATCTTCTCAGCTCAACACATCATTGAGATGTTTTCCTTCATGACAGATAATACCAGCAATCAAGAACAAGTGGCCAGAAGGAGCAAGCAAAGAGATATACATCCAGCAAGATAATGCAAGGCCACATATTCTAGATGATGATGCACAGTTTAGAGAGGTTGCATGCTCACAAGGGTTCAATATCAAACTCAAACAACAGCCCCCCAATTCACCAGATTGCAACATAAACGATTTGGGGTGGTTCAGAGCAATTCAATCCCTTCAGTATGAGAGTGCAAGCAAAACAGTGGATGAACTAGTTCAAGCAGTTGAAGAATCATATGCAAAGTTGTCAGCCTCAACATTAAATGATGTGTTCATCACACTACAAGCATGCATGATAGAGATCATGAAGGTCAGGGGCTCAAATGCATACAAGATACCACACATGAGCAAAGGAGCACTACGCAGAACCAATTCATTACCACAGACATTGGAAGTGCCAAAAGAACTCATTTTGGAATGCATCAGCTACATCTCAGAGCAGCACAACATCGAGATGACAGAAATCAGACATGCATTGAACATATGATGTATAGGCAGCTTGCTTAGTCTAGTTTTTTGTAATCTCTATTCTCAGCAGCACACATATGTAATCAAGAAATGCAGCAGCATCAAAATGAACATGCATTACATATTTTGCCAAATTTAATCCAATTGTTCCACAAAATCCCAACCCAAATCACGACATACTTCAGAATCAGTCACAATAGGGAGTTCGCTAGCATGAATAGGTAACATAAAAGATAAACCGAGATCAGAGATACCAGCCGGCCATTGCAGATCAGGTTCTTGCACGGCCTCAGATCCCACATGCTCAGCACCATCGCCTCCTTCAACCCCAGAGCTCCTACCGTCAGTCATCGCAGGGGGGGTGGCGAAGATCGGAGAATGGAAAAAAGCCCGCAGAAGGGGGTGGGCGAACATCACAGGCCACAGATCGGAAGAGGGTTTCATGCACCTCGCCTCCGTCGACCGCGTAGCTCTTGGGCTCAATCATCGCAGCGGAAGGGTGGCGAAGGTCGCAGATCGGAAGACCGGCAGGTGGAGGGTGGCGAAGGTCGCAGATCGGAAGACCGGCGGGTAGAGGGTGGGGAAGGTCGCAGATCTGATCCGCCACAGCAGGGGGTGGCGAAACCCCCCTGCGATTTCGCAGCCGATCGATTGGAGGCGCTCGAGGGTTTATCCAACCCTCAGAGTCAGGCACCGGCGCGCGCGAGGGTAGAGGGTAGGGATTAGGGTTTTCGTCCACCATATAGGAGAAATAGGAGATATGGGGTGAGGGGAGGGAGTATCGAGGCCGCGAGGGTTTGCTTCGTCTCCGACGTGGGCTGAACCAGCCGTCGGAGCTCGCCATCGGCGAGGGGGGCGATGGGGACGAAGAAGACGAAGACGAAGATGGCGGCTAGGGTTGCGAATGAGAGTGGGGGGATGGGTTGGGGGTATTAGCGGGTGGGGTGGGGTGGGGTGGGGTGGGGTAGGTTATTTTTAATTTAGTTAAATTAGGTTTAATAAAAAAAATGATTTTTTAAGTTTTAATTAACCATAATTAAGGTGTAATTAAATTGTTAATTTTTGCCAAAAATGGAAACGTTGCAAGTGTCCCGGGACGGCCCAAAAAGGAAAACGTTGCGACTGTCCCGGGACGGAGGGAATACAAAATAATTACTTTTATAAAAATAATATTTTATAATTTAAGAGTAACAATAATGATAAATTTTTCTAATTATGAAAATAATTTAGAATTTGAGAATGAATATGATATTATTTTTGGAATAAATAATTTTTTTTTCAAAATAATAATAAAAATCTTAAATATATTCTAAATTTAGAAAGTTTGTTTAGGCTCGATAAAAGCACGATAAAGTTCGTAAACATTAAAGTATTCGATAAAAAAGCTCGAAGCTCGACTCGAAACTAAATAAGTCAAACTTGAGCACGACATTACTCGACTCAGTTCGATTACACCCTTAGTTAATGCATTGTTACTTTGTGATGGAATGTCTAATCATTTGAGTCATTCGTGAGAAAACCAAAGAAACCATAGGGAATAAGACAGAGAAAAGCATGATTTCACCAAAAAAAAAAAAAAAAATAGATATACATCATGGAATTGTGAGATCAATATACATTTCACCATTTCCAGAATACATTGGAGCCGCACTTGTACTTGTCCTTCCCTTCACACTCCAAGTCCAAGTCTTCGCTGAGGAATGGGACTTTCTGCAACAAACAAAGCATCGTAGAATATATTTTAGAGAGAGAGAGAGAAGGGGAGGTGGAAGATGATATATATATATTATATATATATATATATATATATATATATATATATATTCAAGAAGATTCAAACCTTTTGCTTGGCAAGATCTTGGCAGCCGGTGAAGTTCTCAGGGAACTTGCAGGTGCCGAACTGGACGGTGTAGGCGCGGGCAAAGTTGGCGCCGCTGGTGGCCAGCCTCTTCTTGTCATTCAACTCCTGCATGAAAAAACAAACAAACAAATCTTGAGATATGATTTCATTTCAGTCATGAATTGATTGAAAAACTAGAACAACCTTGTTTGCCTTGCTCTTCTCCAAGTAATCATCGATGACGCCGGCGTTGGCATTGGAGGAGACGGTGGCGGCGAAGAGGGCAGCACCGAGGCCGAAAAGGGCTGCTCTTCTTCCTGACTCACCAGCCTGCTGAGCCCTGATGACAGGCAGTCTCTGGGATGAGGCTGCCGGAGTTGCAACCGTCGACGGCAGAGAAGTGGCTTTGGAGCTGAGCTCGGTGCCGGAGATGGCGTAGTTGCAGGCCAAGACACTGGAATTCATGGCTGCCAGTTTTGGTGGGAGGAGAGAGGTTAGTGATGGGAAAATGTGGTGGTGGTGGTGGTGGAAATGGAGATTATGGTTTATGAAGTGATGTGGAGATAGTGAGAGTGATGAAGGTAGTGGTGGGAGTGTGGATAAGGTGAGATTGCCTCACTCCCCATTGGCAAATTTGCATTTCATTTCTTCCTACTTGGCATTTTTTATGTGGTGGGATGTTGAGGGCCAATTTTGTCATCTCGCACTCAATTTCCAGCCTTTTCTTTTTCTTTGAAAAAAATTAAATTAGGGGTGTGAACTTTTTCACCTTGGATGTGGACAAAAGAGCAGCTCTTCATATTAGTAACCAAAATAACTTTAGTCCTACAATATATAAATATAACTGCTTAAATATATTTCCCAGTTTTACAAACTAGAGATGACGATCCAGAACCGGAACAGGTGGTTCCCAACTGAAACCAGTCCACCATTCTCGATTCCAAACCGGAACCATAACCGTTTTTGGACAAGCGGTTCAGGTTCAACATATAGTTGAACCGCTGATTCCGAACCATTAACCATAAAAAAATTTAATTAGAAAAAATTTTAAAAAAACAGTTAGTTTCAATTCCGAATCGTTTGAACCGGCAATAAAATTTAAAATTTTGAAATTTTAAACCCACTAATCCAAGCGCACACATCACCTCGAACCGACGGTTCCAAACCAAAACCGGTGATCGATCAAATTTTGTTTAAAAAAATTGCCGATTAAGAAGCAACAGTTTATGGTTCCAAACCAGAACAGAAAGTACTAAGTACTACTGTAACGGGCCAGTTAAGGTTCCAAACCGTGGCCACCTCGAACTCACTATTTCTAAAGCTACATAACAATAACTCATTATTTCAACCCGGCAAGTGGAAAAGAACTGTTCCTGCCTGTAGAGACCACCAAAATTCTATGTTATAGAAGATATACATTGGAGTGCGAAGGGAGCATATAGAAGTTCCTGTTCATCCATAGTCACATCTTTGAAATTAAATGTAATAACCGAAACTTCATAAATGAAGAGAATAGTACATGAAGGGAGAGGGAGAGGGAGAGGGAGAGGGAGAGGGAGAGGGAGAGAATGCTTTCGAAAACATTAATCAAGAAGCCAGTCTGTACAAGGCCATGGAAAACCAAAACCTAGCTATGCGGTGGGAATCCAATTCCTATTTTATGCAACAAAATTGGGTGGATTCATCATTGGATGGTGTAAGGTGATGCATCAATATCTGCATGTTCTGTTTATTGAGTGAAGGAGCCCGATTTTCGCGTAGAATGAACATACTGAACCTGAGTTTGCAACCTCTGTCAGCAAAGGCCATCTGCTACAGCATTCATCAGCCTGGATGGGTGCTTTTCCACTTTTTCCTTCATGCTATCTTACGGACTCCAAGGAATAGTCAAATGTTTTCAAACTCGGTTTCGCCAGCATCCCATTCGATAAATATAATATGATCATCCACACATTAGCTGGTACCTGATACTGTAGACTTCTTCCATAACAGGTTCCTATAATTACAGAAAAAAGATCATCTGAAGCGAGACAATCGCTTCCTCTTCCTACTCTTATGAGAAGCAGAGTTGTTGGCGGTCCCAGTGATGGCAAGGATTGTTGAATGCCTGTCGGATGATGTTCTGGCTCGTTTACCAGACCACTTCAGAGGCATATTGTTCACAACGAGGCCTATATCACTGGAATTGTTCAGTTCTACAAGCTTCTGAATTTGGTTGAGAATTTGTGATGTCCAGGCAGTTGAAATGTCCAATGCAACGGAATCATCCATTGGTTTCTTCCAGAGATCCATTAAGATAGTTTTAAGTGACTGAAATGACAAGGAAGATTGATAGCTAGGCATATTAGCACAAATCATATTGACCTTAAGCACATGCTTGCAGAGATTTCCTTGCAATGACCATTCACAATCACAATGCGCAAATTCAGAACCAGGATTCCAAACGACCCGATTAAGGCTGCTGTCCTTCTGACTGGCAACTTTCGCAAAAAGATGGTCCTTTTCATCAAAAGAAACGGAAGCGTTGGGGATTTGAAGAGCTCGATGCCATGAAGTAGAAGCAATGTAATCCTCCTTCACATTTAAAAAGGAATCACTTTCATCTGCATAACGGTCAAGCCAGTAGGTAGACTGCAACTCAGTTGTCAACTTATGAACTAACCAATCAACCCTCTGGAGGGAACCAAGAGGAGAATCATCATACAGTTTAGTTTTCAGCTTCAAGTGATATGCTTCAATTGCACCAGCCGCTTCCTGGCTTGCAAGTGGAAGAGTCTTCATTAACTTGAGCCACATTTCTGCAGCGTGAATAGATTAATGAGAGATCAGGTATTAGTAGCACAAATCACAACATGAGAAAAATAGACACAAATATATTACAGGAAAGATTATCTGACCAAGCTTAGGAACCCAAGAATCTTTAAAGTATTGCATAAAGGAAGTTTGATCAACAAAATCCAGCAAAAAATCTTCTAAGGAAACTGCAAGATCCAATCCTCCCCAAATTCCATACACTATTTGGCCCAAACGTTTAAACATCTCCCTCTGAACTTCAATGTTGGTACATTTCCTAGCAATATGCCTCAGCCATGACCTTCGCACGCGCCAAAGGGAAAAAAGTACAGGGCAAGAAAATGTATCCCTGAAAAGAAAATATAAGAAGGCCAAATCAATAAGTTGTATTTACCAAATAGAAATATGAAAGAAAAGAAGCACAAGCAAAGCACTATGCCTAATGGGATCAATTTCTGCAGCAGCATCATCAATTAGAAATCCGTTGGCTTTCCATCCAGGGTCAACTGAGTGAACTCGACCGAGTAGTGCTTTCATCCATATAGCTACATCTGGTTTAGCAGTACTACGAGAAATTATCCAAGCAACAGGAAGTGCATGTTCTCTTGAGTCAAACACAAGAAGTGTGCACAATGGGTACTGCATCAGAGTAACTCATAATTTGAGAACACCATGAACTAAAATTATGGACTTTCAGCAGAGAATGAACATTTTTTTTACCTTTAGTCTTTTAATTCCAAATGTTGAATCAGCTGCTATGATATTGCAATGGCCAAAACGGATCATTTGTTGCAGCTGCCATTCTGTCTGTATTCCCAAAATAAGAGGGTCATTTTCTGATGCATCTCGATAAAAGAAAATTGATTTCTTGTTTTTTTCAATCCACAATCGAATGCTGGCTTGGTCATCTAGGTCCAACTCATGTGTAGAACGCTTAATAACCATCCCAAGTTTCTTCACATATTGTGAAGCAAGGGTTTGCACTTTTGAATCAGAACCACAGTAGCGTTGAATCCCCTCAAGATGTTTCTCAAGAATGTTTTCCTCAGGTATACCAAGATAAATCATAGACATAGTTTGCTGTTGAATCTCACTGCAAACATAAGGAATCTTCTTTGCCCCAGGACCTATTGCATCCTTATCCAGGGGACCATGGCAGACAAAACCTGCTTTATTCACATGACGCTTATCATTGTATATAAGAAGCGCAAGAGATGGACGAGCATAGAGACGCTTCACAACAAAATGGCATGTACAACCCCGCATAGATTGAGGCCTGGCTGCACGATTTCGAGTGTTTAGCCGATATCTTCTACTTGGCAATATACTTCCACCTTCCCCATAATTTTCAGGCCCAAAAGAACACCAATACCTTCACCAAAAAAAAAAAAAAAAAAACTAAGAACAGTGCTGGGAAGATGAAACAGGAACTGGACTGGATACACCATTGGTAAATGTATTGTCTTGCTAAAACGAAGTTTTACAAAATAATTAATTTACTTATTCTGCAGGAACAAAGGGTTTTCTTAAGGATTAAAAAATCACTTGAAGCAACTGAAGTTTGAAATTTTCCCAACTAAAATGGATCAAAATAGAAGTGACTGTTCAAGCTACAATAGATTAAAAATGTGATTATTGTTTATGTATTAGCATGTGACATTTGTTACATGTTGTTACAGATATTTTTTAATACATACGATTAGGGTCATAGTGGACAGATGAACAAATCTTCATGTTTACCTTCTATTGGCAGATGGTTTTTGTTGTTTGCCAAACTATAGTGATGTGGACCTGTTTTTTATTCCGAAAACTAAACAACTATGTCATGGATAGATGAATTAATCTTCTAATTTACCTTCTGTCATCAGTGTGATTTTTATTCTATGCTCAAATGTGTAGGGGTCAGTGGGTTATTAGTATTTTTTTAATTCAGGAACCAAATCACTAGGAACAGAAACATGAAAAAGAAGGTTTCTAGTTCCCCTTATATCAAGAGTGAAACCTTTGTTGTTTTCTTAATCAGGTACGACTTAAACGGAGTCAGTCACATTATACTGTAAAAATGGATAAAAATAAAAATTCTAGTTTCCCTTCTGTACTTAGTATGTGCTGTGTTCTTGGTTGAATTACTTAGGAGCAGAGTACCAGGTTTTTATCTTATGGGTGTCATCAATGTATTAATAATCCAGAATCATAAATGACTAGTCAATGATTCTGAGGAAAAAAGAAATGTGGTTCTCATTCACCTCTATTTCCCAATATCAGCCAATTAGGTTTGAAAATAATAAATCAACAGAGAATAACAAAACAATTGAGTCCATATGAACTTTTCCAAGGAAAACACAACTTCACTGACCAGCCTTCAAGTTTTTATGTCCCAGGCTCCCAGCTAAGAGAATGTCCAATTAATTGAGAATATTCAAAAGATTTGACAGTGTAAAATGGCAAACCTCCAGAAACCATCAATCCCCACTAACAGAAAGACTAACGCGCTTGGATACGATGAATACAATAAAAGTGTTCAGCAAGGTTCTTGCATGCAACAAAAACACATAACAAAATAAGAACAAAAGTAAAAGGATATTGACTACTTACACCCTATACTCCAAGTACTCATCACTCTTGTATTCCTTTAAACTTCCTTTTGATCGTTTTCTGCCCCTCTCAATGTGGAACCTGGTTGGGCACTCGACATTTGAACACTCTCCAATAATGAAGGCATCAACCCGATCATACGGAATAAGAGCAACAGCATCACTTCTAAGCTTGAACCAATCTAAATCGGCTGAATAGAAATCTTCTCCAGGAGGGTCTTGCACTGGGAGATCATCGATGGATTCAATTATGTCCATCTATTTCAGCAATTTACCCCTTAACTTTTAAATTGCGTGACCACCCACCCTGCAACTTTCACCGTTCACAACTGCAGCAAATCACAAATTAAAACCAAGAGATTATTCACAGTTAGAAAAGACAAAAACTGAGGCATAAAAAGCATTTATCAGCATCTCGAACGCTTATTTGTATCTATCAATTGACCTCATCAGTTTCCACAATACGCAGAGGTGAAAAAAAGAGGTTGAAATGAAGGAGTCCCTTTCACCGCAAATGAAAATAGTGATCAAATGAATTTTAAAACGCAAAGACGCAGCAAAACTCAATAGAATAAACAACCAAAGTCACAATTAATAGGAGAAACAAAATCATACCGCTATTAAGTTTTCACGAACAACAAAAATGGGGAAAATACCATTTCAAAAGAAGCCAATAATAAGGAATAATGTAAAACAGTAGGTGTAAAGAAAATCGGAAATTTGGATTCTTCCAGAGGTGTAGAGACAAGCAATTTCAAAGATACTGTGGCAATCATGAGAAGTGTATACAAGACTTACTGCTGCTCCATGGTAATAGCACTTGTATCAGAGAGGGGGTGAGTGGGGGGAAGAGGGCGAAGGGTTTTGGTTGAGGGGCTGGAATTTTTGCAGAGGTTTATGAGAGGGTTGGAGTAGAGAAGACTGAAGAGCCCTCTCAAACAGAAAACTCCCTTATTTTCTTCTTTTAATTTTATTTTCATCTTATTTAAAAGAAAATATATATATACACATACATGACACAGACCTATCTTTCATTTATTGCATAAACAAATAAATATTTTTTTTAAATAGAATATAATATTTTTAAGTTTCACTGAATATTTTAAAAAACGCTCAAATTTATAATTTATTGGATATAGATAAAATATTGTAACCACTTACACTACTAATATGAAATACTTCATCCGTCTTGTAGGAGTAGTCTTATTTTTTCATTTTTGTTTATTTCATAAAATAATCTTATTTTTTTAAAATAACAAATTTTTTTATAATCAATAAAATATTAATTTCACTACTCTTACAACCCTTAATTTCCGTACCAAAAAAAATATTAGTACGCGAGTAATAAATAAACGTCTTGGAATAACTTTATTTGGTTTCTGATACAAGTTCCCAAATATGAAATAATAATTCAAAGAAGAAAACAAAAACATTAAAATAAATTAATAATCACATATACATATTCTTGACTTATTAAATCAAATTATTTGAAAGACAAGAGGTTCAAAAATTATGCGAGCTTTTTAAAATTTATTTTAAATTATTTAATATTTTAGTAAATATCAAAATTATATATCTTAAATTATTTTTTCGATCATCATAAGGATGACTTTATTGTCGAAAATCCAAGTTAGCAAATAAGATTTTTTGGATCTAAATATTTAGTATAATAGCTCTGTTAAAAATTTGTTAGATATTTCCTTATATTATTACTCCCTCTGTCCCGGTTTAATTGTCACGGGTTGACCGGACACAATAACCAAGGAGTGTGAGTGTAAAGTAAGTTGAGTGGAATTAATATTTTATTGTTGAGTGTGAAAAAGTTGCCTTTTTAAGTAACCGGGACAATTGAAGTGGGACAGACGAAAAAGGAAAGTGGGACGGAGGGAATATTATGTTTTGGTGGGACAAAAAATGTAAAAGTCATCTTAGATAGTTTCAGCATAGTCGAAAATGTAAAGTCCTTATAGGATTAATATCAAGTTGTAAGCTGAAACTAATCTGAAACCTAGACTGGCTAATCAACTAATCAATCTAGAATGCGCAAAATACTCAACAGACTTAGGTTCGTGTCGTACACACAAGTCTAGGAGAATAAGAGTCTGGCTGATAAGTTTGGATTTCGTCAAGTACAGGTCCAACCAGCATGGTTCACTCGATATACCAAACTTGCCAGCATAGGGATCAAGCATACACTGATAGATGACGTCACCAGAATGGAGTTGCAAGCATGATGCCATCAACATAGAGTTCCAAGTCCAGATCCCAGCGCAGAGAGACAAAAAGAATCGTTTAAGGAACGTACTGACAAAGTACAGACTTTAAGGATTGGAGATTCTTTAAAGTCTACAAGCACGAAACTCTAAGTTTCGATACCTAGGACATTCAGTCCAAGGCTCCTCAAACTGATGAATACTGTTGTTCTGACACAAAGGCGAAGCGTCACTATCGCTGTCAGAAAAAGCGAAGTAGGTGCGAAACATCTGGAAAAACACTACCTACCCGCCTAGAGCAATAGCCAACATAGACATCCGATTGGACATCTTCCAATTTGTCTCTAACGGGCATTTATTTCAAACCTAGGATCTTCAACAGAAGAAAGTTACAACTTACGAACACAAGCTACATTTCGAGATAAAAGAAGTTACCGAACAAGTATGCGAAAGCTAATAACTATCAAGCTTACTAAATCGTTCTAGGCTATTAAGTTTTCCCGTGTGTCACTTTAGTGAACACGAGACTCAGAACTCTAGTGTTCTTGAGTTATTTTTTGGTAGTCTTTCTCTCCAAGAAAGACTACAACAGTCAAGTGCATCTTGTACTCTAACTCTTACGAGCAATCTCTTGTCAATGAGACAGTTCAAGGGAGAACTATAAATACCCTATTCCGGCTACAAGGAGGTTGAGTGGTGCACCATACTCTGAGAAGTTGCGAAGCCAAGAACAAGCAAGGACCAGGCTAGTGCACTTGTGGACTGAAGAACGAGGCATTCTTCAGCAAGCAATAGATTGTAGGAGCACCTGTAAAGTTCTAAGCTTAGTGGATTACCAGACTTAGGTCTGAAGAGTGGACGTAGGCCATTTTGGTCCAAACCACTATATATCGTTTGTCATTTATTATTTTTTTTACTACTGTCAGTTTATTTCCATTGAAAACTCTTACCTAAGTGTTGCAATATACTTCTAATATTGACCTTAAGCATACTTGACCTTAAGTACCTGAACAAAGATTTGATAAACCAAGTTGACACGTCATCATCAGCTTGGATAAGTGCAAGTATACTGAATTAAACAAATAAATTTCCGCTATGCACATTATTTCTACTCTAATAAATGGGGACCAACAAGTGGTATCATAGCTATCAGCCCTTCCAGACTGGTCGTTTTGAGTCGCTTAGGACTGGTATCCATTCCTTGAACAATTTCTTATCTTACCTTATAAGCTCAAGTATATTGGAGTCATGATGAATATACTCAAGTTGTCGTCGTACAAGCCAGAAAAGTACGAGATATGGAAGAAGAGATCTACCATTCAAGTGAAGAGTATTCATCCAGAGATGGTGGAAGTGCTAAAACAAGGACCAACAAAGATTACCAAGGTTCTTCCACCTCTTGGAAGTTGGAACTGAAGGCACAAGGACAATCGAAAAGCCATACGACGAATGGAGTCTTGAAGATAAGAGAAGGAACTAACTTGATTCCATAGCTCATGAGGTTATATTATCTTCCCTATCGGACGCCCTGGTAGAGGAAGTGATGCAGTTTAATAATGCCAAAGAGGTCTGGAGCTACCTCGACACACTCTGTCATGAGACAGATTCATTCCAGATGCAACCTCGAGAGACGATAAAGGTGATGGAGAAAAGATTCAACACCATCATCAGCGAGCTCAAAGCCTTGGACATGATTTATTCTAATGCCGACCTCTATGTCAAAATCTTATCCAAGATGCCCAAGGAAGACTGGTTTGTAAAAACCACAACTCTCAAGGAGAAAGATCTCTCCAATTTAACAACGAAGGAAGTGTTTGCCTAGTGCCAAGCCCACGAGTTTGCATAATCTGCATCCACAGGCACAATAGCTTAGCATGGGGCTGGCTCGACAGTAGTAATGGTTCGGTCAGCCTCCAATCTCACGAAGTCTTCTCGGAGTTTCTTCACCTCTTGCAATAGATCTGATCCCCCACTCACTTCTACGGCTTTGATTGGTAGTTGTCGCTGTGTAGGCCATTGTTAACTGTTCATGGCCATCCGAGCAAAGAGTGCCATGGTTATGGAGCCTCCTGCTAAAGCATCCATGTTCTTCTTCATCCGTGGTGTAAGCCCTTCGTACAAATGGCACGCTTGCTCCTCAATGTCAATTCCATGACCTGGATAGGCTCTGAGCAGCTCTTTGAACCTTTCGCATGCCTCGTACTTAGTCTCATCCGCCTGCTGTGTGAAATGAGTGATTTGCGCTTTTCTCTTCATGGTCACACTGGGAGGAAAGAAATTAAGTATGAATTGTGATCTCAATTCCTCATATGTACCTGATAAGCTCGTATTTTCACTCACTTATCGCAGTATTTTCTTTTTTTTTTGTCCATTTTCATTCATTTAGGATTAATAATTGATCATGAGTGTGTTTTAGTGGATATTATGCTTGTGGTGCTCGATTTTGTAGGAAAATACATTAAGAATGAGGAAAGTTGACCAAAAGATGAAAAATCCACCGCAAGTGTCTTTGTTTCAACTGATACACATGGGTGTCGACCGACGTATTGGTTAGCTCAAGAATTGAAAAGAAGCTTCCACGTCGTTCGACGTGGAAGGTCGAGGTGCAGATGGCATTGGGCGACGCAGGGGTCGAAGTGAGAGACTCATGTCGATCGATGTACAACATGTATATCGATGCGGACATGTTTTGAGAGTTGTCACGCAATTTTATTAGTCAAGGACAGGATTTGAAAGAAAATTACCAAGTACAACTTTTTTCCCACATTTCAAGACCTCAGACCTAACCCTACAACTATATATGCTCATGCATTAGGTCTAGACAAATATATTCTCTTATGCACTTTAAAATCGGAATAGTTTTAGTTTTCAGTCTTTATTCCTTCAAGCTTTTGGAACTAGATCAAGACTTTGATTTCTGTACTTCTATTTCCCGAGTAAGTTTTTAATGCAATTTAATATTCCTGTTTTAATGTGTTTCTTTAGCATGTCTGGCTAGAAATCCTAGCAGATTCTAGGGTTTTCTCCTTCTAGATTACATATTGTGATTCAAATTGTCAAACCCTAAATTGGTTTAATTCTCTGATTTTGATTTTAAAATTTATTTCAATTGAAGGATAAATAGATGAAAATTGTCATAAGTTTATAGTTATTTAATTGAAGGACTGATAAGTGAAGATGGAATAGAGAATTAATATAATTATTTTATGTCTAAAAAAGAAGAATTAGTTGTAGAGTTTAAATCTGAACTTTTATTGAGATTGATTGATTTGGTGTAATTGAGACTCAAAAAGTAAAATTCACTTATCAATAATCTAGATTCTAATTTTCTGACTAAGGAGTTTTAATCACTTTATCAGATTTTCCACCTTTGAATATTTTTGGGTTTGGATTATTTGATTCATGCATGTTATCTGGATGGGTTGAATTCCCTAGGATTTGTGTATTTGGTTATTTGATTTTATTCCAAGAGTTATTTCCTAAAAACAAAACCCTTTTGAAAGCAATTCACTCAAACAACGATTTAAAAAACTTGTCCAATACATGAATTAGTCTCGATATACTTTTTCCCGTGAGTTCGACAACCTTGTGGTTTTATAAATTTATTTGCCATCTGCTATAGTTAATTTGCAATTTTAGCATTGGTCAATACCTATCTGAATCCGGTCCAATCCAACAAACTATGCTCGGGCTTTGTCTCGCAGGGAGAATGAGAAGAGTCTCATTTGAATTGCATCCTTGCTCACTTCGGTTTGCTTCACGGTGTTAGATATGTCAATGAACTGCATCAGGTGTACATATGAATCCTCTATGGCTCTTCTCTCAAACTGATTTAGTTGAATCATTTGAATTAGTTCGATCTTCAATTCGAAGTTATTGTCGTTAATGCCAACTCTGAAATTGCCTTCTTCATGTTGTGGCTGGACCTATGCTGGATTGTTCTCCGTGGTTGTACTCCTCCACCTAGCCCTCCTTGATTTTGCAATTGCTCTCAATGTTGTTGGAGATAGTTGAATCTAAGACACATGTTTGGCCTTAACATTTTTAACACACACCCAACTCCTGAAGGGTTAGTACTTTATTGGGCCCACACACTCAGTATTTGATTCTGCACGCGCATTAATTTTGATTGAGAATCAACGCAACTGATTTTATATTTTTACAGCAAAAATTGACAAAGTTATTATTTATCTCATTGAGAAAAAGACTCTGGAAAGACCTTATCTTTCATTAAATATGTTCCTCTCCATTAATATTTTTCTCAAAGCAACTATTCAAGAGTCTCACCATTAAACCAATCTACCAACTCATGCATTTTATGATTTTATTTGTATGATAACATACTTTTTAATATTTCTTCATAAATGATATATCTAGATTAATAAAATTATCATCAAGTTACAACTAGTTTAACATTACAATGAAAAATTACAACAAACATGGTTGGTGAGTGGTTGCAAAATGAAAGTTAAAAAAAAAAAAAAAGTGGTCTTACCATTCCAGAAAAACTTCTCCATACACCCAATATTATTACTACATAATGTGGAAGCCAAGGTCGATTTTGTCAGGCTGTCACCTCAATATATTCCACACCAATTGAATCAAATCGATAGACAATACAGAAAATACGATATAAAAATTTAAAAAAAGAAAAAGAAAAAGAAAAAAAAAGAAAAAAAGAAAGCCATTGTAAAGTTGATGACCATTCCCAGCAACAAAGGAGAAATGAGTTAGCCTTACAATTCCAATATAGGATCACATCAACTCATATGCATAAAACAACAATTTCCAAACACATTCATGAGCAGATAGAAAAGTATTGTCACTGCCAATATATGAGAGCAAAATAATAAAACACCATCGCGTTTAATACAACATTTATTCAGCAAATCATCTGCTGCTGCTGCAGCGCACTTCATTTATTCAGAACGCAAAAATTGTCGTTAATCAGAAACAGATAAAACTTAACTTAAACAGCATAACGCTCCTCATCATACAACTCAGCATACGGTGAGAAATCGCAACAAAGCCACCACCTTTTATTTTTAAGAACAAAGCCACCACCTTTTATTTTTAAGAACGGCCAATTCCCAAAAAGTCAATGAGTTGATGATGACCTTGGATACTTGCAGAATTAGCATCCGAGATCATGGAACTCGTAAAACTTGGTTTCTCAGGTGGATTAGGACCAAGGCTGCTTAGAATGGAAGACGATGCCCCAACCTGGTTGTGACTTTCACATTTTCCATACACAGAAGAGGAACCAACAACGACTGAGGGCAACACATTAGGGAACAGTGAAGCAAAACCGTGACTGTTGGTTCCTCGACTGGTAACATCAGAAAACTGTGAACCAACAGGAGCCATAGATATGTTCTGATTTTGAGACAAACCTCCAGATCCATTGTCCAGATGGGAGTCATTGCTGGAAGACGAGGCTGCAGATCTGTTGTACCTAGTCCCTGCCAGTATATGGTACTGATTCTTCACTTGATTATCTGTTCGACCAGGGAAGTGATTCACGATGATAGACCACCGATTGCCCAATTGTCTATGAAGTAGAACGAGCCTTCGCTTCTCTTCTAGACTGAATGGTGTCTTATCAACTCCTGGGTTCAATTGGTTCAGCCACCGGATCCTACAACTCTTCCCTATGAAGAAACCAGAAAGCGGACCTCATCTCTTAGCATTAGAAAACTGAAATTGACATGCAAAATAAAAAAAAAAATATTCTCAGACACGAGATAAATGATACCTGTTCTCCCTTGGATATGAGTTGCAATCTTATCCCACTTCACTGGACCATGTATCCGGACCAGAGCAGTTAGGAGGTTGTCTTCCTCAGGTGTCCAATGCCATTTGGAGTTGTGCTCTCTCTTGCGGCTACCACCTCTACCACTTGTTCCAAAGGTTGCCATTGCAGAGAGTTAGAGGGAGACCAGTAATTTCTGCAGCTTCTGAATTGAGCAAGTTCAAAATTTATAAAGGATGATGGTAAATGAAATGAATCGATTCTTAGCTGGAGAGATGTAATAACTGAAACCGATTTTGCCAATTTGTCCAGATTACATAAATGTCACCTACTATTCACTGAATTGTCAACAAGTAACGGACGATAAAGTATTCTAACATCGTAAATGACTCAACTCTGTGCGTCAATACATTTAATGAAAGTTTGTTCTTTGCGTTCACTATGCTTATCCCTAGACACGCCAAAGGAATCATTTCCTAAAACTAATGCGAAGAAATGCATTAGTAGGCAAAATTTAATACTGTATAGCATTTTTATTTAAATTTATAAAATCTCTTAAAAGGAACGCAATCTATGTGAACCAGGGAAAACTTATAAGCATCCACCCTTTTATTACCACAATATAATTTAACACAAGGAAAAAAGAGGAAAAGAAAATTTAAGTTGTAGATTTCAATATGACCCTATCCAAGCAAAAATACTTCACACGTGGATTTCAAACTGCTTTTATTGTCGCACAAACAAAGAGGAAAAGTGAAGGTTCAGGAAAAAAAGTTTTTTAGTGGACGATGGGGGATCTAGATTCATACCCGGGTCTCCCACCTTTACAAAGGGGAGGGATATGACTAGGCTACACTGCCAGAGGTAAATTTTTAAAAAAAATGTGAATTGCAATTTTCAATGCCTGGTTTCAAAATTTTCAAAATATATCAAGCAAATCAAAAGAGTTCATACAGCGTCTGTCACAGCCTTCTCAGGTAATGCAGCCATCCTTTAGGAGGAATTACGAAAGACCGTCATACATGACATCATTTTAAATTGCCTTCAAATTTAAAATTGACTAAATTATGTGAAGTGCCCTACATCCAATAGATCAGTTACAACTTACAAGAGCAACATCTCCTTAAATAAAATACACACACACACACACACACACACATATATATATATATATATATATATATGAAGAAAATTTAAGGCTGAAGATTTTTATTTTTTTTGGTCAACTAAAGGAGAAATTATTCTACTCAATTTCCAGTAACAACTTACTTGATTGAAAACGTTTTCATTGCCCATCAAATACCCTTGCAGTTCCTTTAGATGCTTTGCCTGTAATATCATTTGCCATATGAATTAATAAACAAAGCACTTTTGCAAATAGCAAGGTCAGAATTAAGAACTTCAAATGCAGGTATCTCAATTGTGAGGCAAATGTTCCCTTTCTTCCAGTCAATTTCTTATTTCAACCAGCAAATTTTTACAGATTAATAACAGATAGATCTTTCAGCCAGCACAAATTTGTAGATCTATTAAGAAAGGAAGAGAGAGAGAGAATGAAATCATATTTACATACTTTTATTCTTTTTCCATCTGGAAACTGCATAGTGGACAAGAACGAAATCACATTTACATATTTCTATTTTTGCCAACCCTGGGGTACATTTGCAAGTTACTAGTAAAACATTGAGCTATTTAACACTAATTCATACATATTGGAACATATAAGGAAAAAATAACATATTTAGACTTAGTCAATATCTTTTATTTCATTATCAGCTGCACTCCCTCCCTTATTTTCCACACCTTCCTTAGCAAACATCAAGAATTGTTTAATGTTGTCCGATAAACAGATTCAAAAGAAAGAAAAATGAGTTTCAAATACATCAAGTTTTCAACCAAAGGCCTACAAAGGACAAGCTTTAGCTGGTGGCCATAATAAGACCTATAAAATTCATGGCAACCAAATCAAATTGAATAAATTACGGCTAATTGCCAAAAGTATCACAACCTATTAACGATTTTGCAATTTAGACACGACTTTCCAAATGTTTCAACAATAAAGACAATTTGATTTGTAGCAACTTCAACACTCTCAATTTTCTCGGCCGACTTAATTTCAAAGATAAAAGACTATCACTTTAGCAATACATATCCGGCATATCTCAACCACAAAAATATGGACGTTGAAATTCTATACATCTTAAGGTGTTTGTATTATTAGGTATTCGTAAAAGTCATGTAAAATGTGCAAATGGATGTGATATAAGTGGTAATTATCCAAACATAAATGTATATAATAAAAGAATGTTATCCTACACACCAACCATAAGCACTTTGGTGTTATCTGGAATTAGGACAGACACACACACTCTCCCTCTAGTAACTATTTTCATATTCTAGTAACACCGACCACCAACATCAAAGAAAGAAATATATATAAATTGTACACTACAAATTGAAACCAGTTCTGTTTTGAAACCTTAATGGTGCCAGGCCTTGCGGACAGGTCTCATTTCATTAGAAGGCCTATTGGTGGTTTTACAGATTTCAGTTAGTCAAATTTTCACTTCAAAAGAATGCATTCTAGTAAACTTGGCATTTCATTTGTTATCTCAGGATATATCAGTGATTATTTTACAAACACATTCTAGGAGAATCCTACCTCTAGTGACCTATGACCTTGGATAATACAAATATACCATATGGACCATGTAGTTAACATTCTAAAGTGAACAGTAGTAACATAGAAGTTTTTCACGAAAATGCAGTAAATTCTACTTGAACATCATTCCACAAAATGAATGGAATACTTGGATTGCAAAGATAACCAGTATGTGGGATCTAAAATCACATCTAATAAGCATAAATAAAATGACTAATACACCCTCAAATAGCAAGCAACCTTCTTTCTCAGTAAGGATAGTCACCATAACAAGAGAGCTAATAACATGCAGCAGCAAAGCTTTAATCATTTCCGTTACCGTGTTACAAGATAACACTGACCAAATTACTAACAAGGGTCAAAAGTGAAGAAGGCAGCAAAATCAGAAATGAAAAGTTACTGGCTTCCAGTACCATGAAATAAAAAGTAGCAGCAATATAGCTGCACGAGTAGAGTCGCTCATTTCATTTAGATAGATAAGAAAGAAAAATTGAGTGTGGTCACAAAGCAAAGCTTACTAGCGTTTACATATTGGTTTTTGTTAAATATATGCAAAAGAAAGACTAAAAAGCAGATAATCCGCAATGACATATATACAAAAAAGCATCAAACTATTGGTGTTAACACATCGAGCTAGAAATTAAAAAATGTTGAACATATCAGATCGTGTACAAAACTTCATGTATATCTTAAATTGAGTATCTTCCCAAGAGAGGAAAATCCAAATAAACATCACTACTCGAAGTTGCATAGTTGAAAAGATGAAAGAGATTCTTCCAAGTTCCAAAACATTTTGGGAACCCTCTTCAGCCTTAAAGCAGCCTTGGTCCTCATCCAAATAAGAAACCAAGCTATGGGAGTTCCACAATCTCGGATGCTAATTCTGCAGCTATCCAAGGTCAAAAAATCATTGAAACTTTGGGGAGTGGAAGTTCTGATTTAAGGGTGGCAACTTTGTTTTTCTCCTGTTATGCTTATGCCATTATGCTCGTATGTCATCCATTGTGAGTTGTATGATGAGGAGCGTTATGTTGTTTAAATTTCTGCCTTTTGGTTAAGGGTTTTGTTGATTAGGGTTGTAAGAACTTCCCCGATTCAGGATTTTACAATGGCAAAAGCGGGCCAGGTTTATATATATGAATAACTGACAGAAGGCACACTATCTGCAATGATATACAAATAAGCATACAACAATTGGTGTTAACATGTTCATGCAGAAACTAAAAGTGTTGTAAAATGAGATGATGTACAAAGCTTCATGATACCTGAAATTGTATCTCCTTTGCAGGCTGAAAATCCAGTTAGCATTGTTGAAAAGATGAAAGAGGTTCTTCGAAAACAACCAAGCATGCTAGCCATAAATACTAAGAAAAAGAACTGAAATTCCTAAAAGAATATCAATGAGAAATCATATTTAAGTCATCTTCCTTGCAGATCTTTTGGCGTCCCTAAGCCTCACAAGAGAGGGAAGACGCTGAGGCACTGGCACATTCATAGACCTGTATAATTGCCTTAAGTTTTCATCATAGCTGTTAGACAAGGTCACATTTGAGGTACCAGCAAGTTCAAGTGAGTTTATCTCAGCAAAATTACTTTTTCTCTTGATTTTCAATCGATCTTCAGCATTCACTTGCATAACATCTTTCTGAAGTAATGCATTTTTTGTTTCAATTAGTGATTTCTTCATCGAATTACTAGTGGATATCTCCTTGTCATCATGATGCCGAGGACCACTGCAATTTGTTCCAGCAAACTCACTTTGTCTCGGTGTTTTCAACTGCTCTTCAGAATTCACTACAATAATGTTATCGTTCTCCGTTTCCTTGGAATCAGGACTGGTGGCTA
>JAPKLW010005564.1:0-20484 GCA_026898455.1 Plectranthus barbatus | reverse complement strand
CTTGTAAGTTACTGATCTCTTTGGTGCTCTTTCTCTTCCGAGGAAGTTCACAGCAGCTCTTGTGCCAGCCAGCACTTGAGTTATCACGGGCAGTTTGCCGTATTGAGAAGATACGTTCTTGGGAGAACTAAACACCCAGTGAAGCTGTGGAGGTTGAAGTGACGTGCTCGCACTCCACCAGCTGATCAGAGTTGAAGAAGGAAACAAGGCCGGGAGCGGTTGATCTAGTGAACTGGTGGACGAGGCATTCACCAGCTAGAGATAGATCGTAGGACTCTTGTACCTGATTACTCTTAGTGAATTTCCAGTGCTACGACTGGAGAGTGGACGTAGATCAGTTGATCGAACCACTATAAATCCTTTGTCTTTATCAGTTTTCTGCATTACATTCTTATTTTAAACCCAGCACCGAAGTGCTGGTGTATACTCTGAAAACTAATATAATTGTGCAAACTTGGCTAAAATATTCTAAGTTTTTGAATCACCAGCTGACAGGTCCCAGTCAGTTGGTTAACCAGCAAGTGCAAGAAAACGTTTACTCTTTCATTATTTCCGCTGCTAACGTTTTAAACTCTGATAAACCGGGACCAACAAGTGGTATCAGAGCAGTCGGTTCTTATAGACCGATTGTTTCTGAGTCGCTTAGGACCGAGATCCACGTTTCCTTGCACTCCTTTGTTTGTCTGTTGATTAGCTCAGGTACACAAAGATGAATACTCCGAAGCTACTCGACTACAAGCCTGAGAAGCATGACATATGGCGAAAGAGGTCACTCATTTCTCTGAAGAGCATCCATCCGGAAATGAAAGATGTGCTGGAGAAAGGGCCAATCGAGATCACCAAGATACAGCACCAGCTAGGAGATCGTCCAGCTGCTGTGATCCCAAAGCCTCAAGACGAATGGAACGCCGAGGACAGGAAGCGGAATCAGTTGGATTCCATTGCTCACGAGTTGATCCTGGCTTCTCTTCCAGAGTCACTGATGGAGGAAGCCCTCCAGTTTGACAATGCCAAGGGAGTATGGGATTACCTTGATAGTCTATGTCAAGAAACTGATCAAATGAAATGCAACAAATTGCAGGTTGCAGTGGACAAGTACGAGTCCTTCCAGATGCTGCCTGGAGAAACCATCAAGGAGATGGAGGCGAGATTCAACGCCATCGTCAGTGAGCTAAAGTCACTGGACAGGAAGTGCTCAAATGAAGATCTTAATGCCAAGATCCTGTCCAAGATGCCCAAGGAGGACTGGTTCGTGAAGACCACAGCTCTGAAGGAGAAGGACCTGTCCAAGATGACTCCCAAGGAGTTATTTGCTCAATTGCAGGCACACGAGTGGGATATCCAGATGGTAAACAAGAATGAGGCCATCCGGAACATGGGATCCCCCAGCATCAAAGCTCAAGACGAAGCTTACTTCGTCAAGAAGGACTTCAAATGGAAGACCAAGAAGCCCTTCCATGCTGACAGACCTGCTGCCCAGCACAACCAGAAGAAAGAGATCCCAGCCACATCGGGATCTAACTCAAAAGACAGCGAGAGCTCTATCGCTGACCTTGAGCAACAGATGAAGAGACTGGCCGTTCTCCTGGAGAAAGCCAAGTCGAAATAGGGAGTATCTCTAAGCTCATCTGATGGAAAATTCATCAAGAGAGCTCCCCGTGCTTGCTATCAGTGCCAATCCCCTGATCACCTTAAATTTGAATGTCCACAGGTGGAAAAGGGTGAGCGGGAAAGGCTGAAGAAGCTCTTTGAAGAGCGAGCATCCAAGGCCATTGCCAAGGCCATGCTGACCAGGACAGAAGTTCCTGACA
Organism: Plectranthus barbatus; assembly: GCA_026898455.1. Classification (NCBI taxonomy): domain Eukaryota; kingdom Viridiplantae; phylum Streptophyta; class Magnoliopsida; order Lamiales; family Lamiaceae; genus Plectranthus; species Plectranthus barbatus. Next base: position 18,673 of record JAPKLW010005564.1, on the reverse strand, counting down.
TTCCTGACCATGATGACGGAGAGTTTGAGTCAGATGAAGAGTCAGAAGAGGAAGCTCTACTGGCACTTATGGCAGCCTTCGGAGAAGAATCAGCTGAAGGAAGTGCTGACATTGAAGAGGCACTTGCAGCTGATGATCAGGTACAATCATCAGCTCCCCCAATGCATATCATGCCTTCTCACATCCTAGACGATTCTGAGTCGCGTTGCTCCGACTCAGAAGCTGTCACAATAGACATTCTTCAACAAGAATTTTTAAAATTTTATGAAATAAAGAATGTCTTGGCTGGAGAAAATGCTTCGCTGAAAGATCAAATTTCTGTTTTGACCAAGGAGATTGAAAAATCGAGGTCAATCAGTGAAGAGCTAGCCACTTTGAAAAAGACTCACTTTGAGTTGCTCCAAGATTTTCAAATTGCAAAAACTGAGCGAGATAATTTTCACAATCTCGTTCTGGAGCAAGAAAATAGAATAAATTTTCTAAATAAAGGCTCAAAAGACTTGGAAGCAGCTCTAAGTCATTGGAGAAAGCCTTCTGATAAGTCCGGGTTGGGATTTACAAAGGATTTGAGCATAAACCAGCCCGAACAAATCACTACTGGTAAGGGTAAGGGCAAACTGGTAAGTGCATCAGCACCAGCTGGTAATACCAGTCAGTCCCGAATGGCTAATCAGCATAGGAACCATAAGTCCAGATACATAGGTGAGTCATCATGACAAAATCCTCAACTGGCAAGATCCTCTGCTGACAGGACGCCAGCACACCCAAGGACGCAGACTAAGCCGAAATATTCTAAGGCAAGGAAGTCAGCGTCAGCTGCCAGTGGGATCCGACAGCCAGCACCAGCTGTCAAGGGATTCCACGCACAACCTCTTAAGTATGCCAGTCACCAGCATACTTACAAGGGGTCCCAATCTCAGAGAAATTCTGAGAGAAGGACAATACCTGATAGGAGGAACACCTATCAGAGGCACGAGCCCAATCAAAAGTTTTCACAAAGGGCTATGAATGCTAACCGTGGTGGTCCATGTCCTCAGGGACCACCAAGGCAACACAATGTACCGGAAAAGCATTTCCGAAGCTCCCAGCGGAAGCGCACTTCCAAGGGAGATACACACACAACCTCACCTTCCCAAACCAAACGCATTCATTATTTCAAAAGGAAGGGAAAGGCTGTTAATGATGTCAGCAAGGATAAAACCAAGCTGAATATCACCCAAGTCTGGATTCCGAAAGGAATTATCCAGCGATCTAACCCTGCAGGACCCGCAGAAGATCGGGGACCTAAATGAATCTCATTTCTTTCTTGCAGGTACAGGATCATGCGACACAACTTCATAGATCGAGCGAGTGGATCATAGACAGTGGTTGCTCCGCTCACATGACTGGTGAAGAATTTCTATTTTCAGATCTTACCAAGGTCAAAGGACCTCCAGTCATATTCGGTGATAACTCAAAGGGCAGAGTTATCAGCAAGGGCTGCATCGAGAAGGACGATGTCAGAATCATAAATGTATCCCTTGTCACCAACCTCAAGCACAACCTCCTGAGCATCAGTCAGCTGTGCGACTACGGGTACACAGTTACCTTTGAGAAATCAGAGTGCCAGATCAAAGACAAGGAATCTGGCGAGACCAAGCTGAGAGGTGTTCGCAAAGGAGGACTTTATGTCGTCGACTGGCATAGCGGGAAGACTGACTCATGCTTCGTGGCCACCAGTTCCATGGAAACAAACTGGTTGTGGCACAAAAGGTTAAGTCATCTGAATTTCAAAACTATTAACTATCTGACTAAGCATGATCTTGTAGATGGTCTTCCCAAGGGCGGGTTCAAGAAGGAAGGAATTTGCAAGGCTTGCCAGCAAGGCAAACAAACTAAGAAGTCCTTCAAGAACCAGTCGCCAGTCTGCCCCAGTACCAGTCAGGTACTCGAACTGCTACATATGGATCTTTTTGGACCAGTAGCACCTCAAACCATTGGAGGACGACGATATTCGCTGGTGGTAGTCGATGACTACTCGCGCTACACATGGGTAAAGCTTCTCAGAACCAAGGATGAGGTGAAGATCATTCTTCCAGAGTTGATCATCCAAGCTCAGAAACAGAGAGAAGCTGTGGTCAAGCGAATTCGTTCGGACAATGGGACTGAATTCTGCAACAGTCTGCTGATGGATTTTTGCGCGGAAGCTGGTATAAAGCATGAAAGATCTACACCTAGGCAACCGCAGCAAAATGGACTGGCAGAACGTAGGAACAGGACGCTGAAAGAAGCGGTCCGGTCCATGCTGGCAGAGTCCGGCTTAGGACAGAGTTTCTGGGGAGAATCGTTGGTGACGGCCTGCAACACTCAGAATAGAAGCGGGATCAACGTCAGACTCCAGAAAACTCCCTACGAAGTATATTATGGTCGTAAGCCTTCTATAGCTCATCTCCGTGCTTTCGGTTCACCATGTTATATCCATAATAATGGCAAGTCAAAGTTAAATGCTTTTTCGCCTAAGGCTGATGAGGGTGTCTTTGTCGGATATGGACATCCCTCTCACAAGGGCTATAGAGTATTTAACAAGACCACCAAACTTGTGGAAATAACATGCAATGTTGTTTTTGATGAAGCTACTTTAGTGCGCAGGACCTTACGACAACTGGCTGAAGATGTTCCTGAGGTCAATGATGTCGTTGATCAGTTGGGCAGGAATTCTTCCGATACTCAACCAACTGGTTCGACTAGACCTATGACTGGATCATCTTCACAACCAGTTCCCTCGGTTGCCCATCAGCAAACCGGGAAGATCGGTGATGCAAATGACCTTGCTGAGACCTTACACTCAATCTCCCTGAGTGGATCTAGCAAAAATCAAGGGAGAATTCCGACTGGAATCTTTGAGCCAGAAGACAACGATGAACCAGCTGGAATGGAGGTACCAGCTGATACTGACAACGTTGGTGAAGGATCAGGAAGCCAGTCAGACAGTGAAGCTGATGAAGAAGTTCCGACTGGTGAAGGTCAACCACCAGTTGCAAATCCAGTTCCGACTGGTGAAGCTCAACCGCCAGTTGCAGCTCCAGCTCCGACTGGTGAAAATATGGAAGCACCAGTCATCAGGACAGAAGAACCTATTTCACAGCCGGCACCAGCAGTCGCTGGTCCTCCCAAATGGCTGAGGGATAACCCATCCGATGCTATTCTCGGTGATCCAGAAGGTTCTGTCCAGACTCGCCACGGCAGTGCGCTCCTAAGTTGCTTTATTTCTCAAATGGAACCTACTTCCATAAGAGTTGCACTAGAATCTGCTGATTGGATTAATGCCATGCAAGAAGAGCTTGCTGAATTCACTCGCAATAATGTTTGGGACTTGGTGGAGAGACCATCACACCAGTCAGTGATTGGCACCAAGTGGGTTTTCAAGAACAAGCGAGATGAGAATGGCACCGTGGTCAGAAACAAAGCTCGTTTAGTCACCAAAGGTTACAGGCAGTGTGAAGGCATCGACTTTGATGAGACCTTCGCACCAGTTGCAAGAATGGAGGCCATACGACTGTTCCTTGCGTATGCAGCGTATCACGGCTTCACAGTATTCCAGATGGACGTGAAGAGCGCCTTCTTGAATGGCGAACTAAAGGAGGAGGTTTATGTCGAGCAACCTCCAGGCTTTGAGATAGGCACCAAAGTGTACAAGCTGAGAAAGGCCCTGTATGGATTGAAACAGGCGCCCAGGGCTTGGTACGAAACGCTGTCACAATTCCTAACCAGTAATGGATTTCGGAAAGGGAAGATTGATAGGACTCTCTTCCTTCTCAAGGATGGAAGTGACATGCTAATGGTGCAGATCTATGTTGATGACATCATATTCGGATCAAGGAATATATCTCTCTGCGAGAAGTTTTCTCAACTGATGCAGACGTCATTTCAAATGAGTATGATGGGCAAATTAACATACTTCCTAGGACTCCAGGTCCAGCAGTCAACTGATGGGATTTTCATCAGTCAACGGAAGTATACCAAGGACTTAATCCAGAAATATTGCCCAGAGAAAACTAAGTCCCTAAGGATACCAATGAGCACCAGCTGTCAGATATTTCTCGATGAACAAGGTGAATCAGTTGATCCTACCGTTTACCGAGGAATTATTGGATCACTTCTCTATCTCACTGCCAGCAGACCCGACATTTCATACTCAGTCGGAGTGTGTGCCAGATTTCAAGCCAATCCGAAAAGGTCACACATGGAAGCTGCAAAGAGGATAGTGAAATATCTGAAGGGGACTGAATCTCTTGGAATATGGTATCCCAGGAATGATGAGCTTACACTCATTGGATATTCAGATTCAGATTTTGCTGGATGCCGTATAGATCGAAAGAGTACCAGTGGTACGTGTCAGTTTCTAGGACACAAGCTAATCAGTTGGTTTAGCAAGAAGCAGCACTCAGTTGCTACATCTACCACTGAAGCTGAATATGTTGCCGCTGCCAGTTGCTGTGCTCAAATAATTTGGATCAAGCAACAACTGGAGGACTATGAGGTGGACACTGGCTGTGTACCCATCTATTGCGACAACAACAGTGCTATGTGCATCACGAAGAATCCGGTTCATCATTCTAGAACCAAGCACATAGATATTCGACATCACTTCATACGTGATCATGTCGAGAAGAAGGATGTCAGCGTGGACTACATCAGAACTGAAGATCAACTGGCTGACATCTTCACCAAACCCCTTCCAGAAGCAAGATTTAAGGAGTTGTGCATCAAACTCGGTCTTCTGGAGATTGATGCGAGCCCAAGTGTTGAGGAAGAATGAGTCCCAGCTCTCATTCTGTTCTTGATCTTCTGAAGGACGCTGATTACGACTAAGTCCAAGCTCTTAGTTGTTTTTATTTAAGTGGTATCTCAAGCTCATTGATGGTTCCTACTGGCGGAACTTATCCCATAATTGTCCAAGGAAATGAGTCCCAGCTCTCATTCCGAAGTTGCCAGCACAAACCATCAGTTGAAGCGAAATTGGGTCCCAGCTCCCAATTTCAAGCGATGATGAGGAGAGAATTTCTTGAAGAGAAGATAATGCGGAATAAAATTGAGTCCAAGCTCTCAATTTTCTTAATCTTTCAAGTTGTCAGCAGACAACTGGCGAATTTCCTCCGACTGATGAAATTGAGTCCCAGCTCTCAATTTATCCAAGTACTCGGGAGCCAGTCGTAAGTACCAGTTGTCAACTGGTAAGGAGGCTATGCTGACAGGGGGAAGTGATCAACTGGCATATCCTGCTGATGACCAGTTATATTACTGATGACAAGTTGAGTCCCAGCTCTCAACTGACGATCTCTTGAAGTCCAAGAGTCGTGCCAGCTGTCGCAGAAATGGCGGGAATGTTCAAATCCTCTTGCGTGTGCGTATCTCAGAATTTAATGCGGCATTTAATACGCACAGTGTCTGCGCAGTCCGACGCTTGGATGCCACCAATCGGCGTGTGCCATGTCAGCTCCACGTCGTGGCGCCCGTCAGCACGACCGCGCACGTCACCACCGGGAAGCGGGCCTGCTGATGACCGTCGATCCTTACTTGCTGAGACTTCATCTCGGTCGTTTAATCCTGCATGGCCCTTCGTATAAATATCCAATATCCTTCATCGGGTTAACCTTTACGATCCCTCATATTTTTCAGAACCCTAAATCTGTTCAAATTCCATCAACTTCCTTTGAGATTTTCTGAAGTCATGGCGTCTTCTTCGCAACCTCCTGCTGATAGCCCCTCTACTTCATCATCCGCAGAGTCTCTCGACTTACCCCTCGCTGAAGCTCATATGCCAACATATACTGGCATTGTAAAGATAGAGGATATTGATTATAGCCATCCTTTTGCCAGACTGGTTCAGCTGAATAGACCGCCGACCCGACATCAACTCTCCAACGCACAGATAAGGGCTGCTCAGGTCCAAAAGGAGAAAATTTTGAATGAGAAATTGGCCCTGAAACATTTCGGCGAGGAGCTGATGGAGATGATTGACCGAGAACAGCTCCGACCGTACCTCACGGCGACCCCCAGAAACTTCCACCCTCACATGGTAGCCGAATTCTACGCTCGGGCGGTTATAGCTGACAACAGGAAGTCATTCACTACGTCAGTTTTCGGCCACCTGATCACAATCGATGTAGAATACCTCGCCAACATGTTTGGGATGAGAAGCGCTGGCGAGGAAGTGGCCACGTATCATCAGGATAATACGGAGGAATTCCGGAGGAGATGGGCGGAGTGGAAGAAAGAAGAAGTCACCGTCTTCCGGACTGGCATGAAGAAGTCCGAGATGGAGGAGTACTGGCAAATGGTGTGCGACATTGTAGTGCGCATGCTACAATGTGAAGTCGGCTCCTACGCCGAGCTTAGCTTGCGCAAGTTCTCAGTGATGTGCGCCCTGGTAGATGGTGTACAGGGAAATTGGGCCGAATTCTTTTTTGGCCGATTGCTGGAGAATGTGGCGCGGAACATCACCGTGCCGACTGAAGGAAAGTTTGCCCACGCAGTCTCGTTTGGGCTGCGGATCAGCCACATCTTGGAAGTGGAGATGGGTGGAGGCGTTGACCAAGGGGAGAGACTGGTCCCCTCAGACTTTATACCAGTCTCCAAGGTCAAGCAGGCTGACCCCGATTACAAGAAGCCGCGCAGGTTGAAAGGCAAGAAGGCAGTGAACCCTGATGACGCCGTTTCTGAGGAGGACTCAGAAGACCTGGGGGAGCAAGTGCCAGCTGTAGCTCTCCCACTGCCAGCAGCGGCGAAGGCGGAGTTGAAGCGAAAACTAGAGACGGAGTCTCTCTTCGCTACGATGGAGGAAGCGGTGGCTGAGGCCACTGGCGTTCATCCTCGAGAAGTACAACTGGTACCAGCCACCAAGCCTCCATCCCGCAAGAAGCCGAAGACCCACCAGCACCAGCAGCCTCCGCAAGCTGTTGCTTATGATCCTGCGTCAGGAAAGATCTCAGTTCCACTCAAGAAGTCCGTCTTGGGACTGACTGAGGAGGAGACCCTCGAGAGGATGACTCGCAAGAGGAAGCGAATCCAGACCAGAGCCCAGAAGGAGGCCGAAGAGGCCAAGAAGGCGAAGCACGCCTCTATTATCAAGAAGAAACAAGCTCAATCCAGGCTGCGAGCCATTGTCGCCCAGCAGAAGAGGGAGGCTGAGCTGGCAGCCCGTGATGAAAGATTTTCCAAAATCAAGGCTGAGACCGAGGCCAGGCGCCAGGAGAAACTGGCCGACCAATTGCGCCAGGTGGCCAAGGGAAAATGGGGAGTCCCCGAGACTTCAACAAGTACTGTGCCACCAGCACCAGCACCAGGCGAGATCTTACCCGATGAATCCTTTACACGCCTGCTGGTGATGGGCACCTGACGAGGACGTACTATCCCTTGTGGATGAGTACAAACCGGAGGAGGAAACCGCTGAAGTCCCTCCACCCGCACAAGGGGGTGGTGGAGGTGATGAAGAAGTCCCACTGGTGACGCAAGGGGAAGCCAGTGGAGGAGTAGAGGAGCGGGCGACCACCCCAGAAAAACTGGCGAGCTTCTCGGATGTCAGTTCTGAATCCAAAGAGGCAGAGGAGAAAGCGGTAGAGGTGGAGCAGGCCACCGAGATGGAGGTGAATACTGGTGGAGAGGCTGCTGATAAACCTGTGGTACAGCGCTCAACCGTGCAGATGATGGAGCCGAGGGAACTTTTCCCTGATTTTGATGCTGAGGCTCGTGCTCATGCCGGTCGTCCAAATTCTTCTGAAGCCTCAACATCTTCGGGACGACCAGCGGCATCCTCATCAGCACCAGGACGCGCTGAGCGACGAGAAAGAAGGTCCTACATGATCAGCATTCACTACATCCACCTGATCAATGAGGACGACTTTCAGGCTCAAGTGACAGGGGTGCACCGGTGGGAGCACCGCGGGGAGATGGCATTTTATAATTCCAGGGTGCCTGAATTCTCAATCTTCAACATAATCCCGACCAGCGGCCTCCCCCACCAGTCCGTTTATGCTTCAAGAATTTTTGACTGGTGCCTGCCCCTGCAGCCAGTGGAATACTACAATTCCACATTGTATGAATATGCGGAGAACATCACGGTGGAAGTAGAGAGTGCCGTCGATGATGAGATAATCGCAGATTTCAAATATCTGTGGAGAGTGAGTCCGGAGCTGTTTAGGGAGTTCCGGCGGTGGAAGATTTTTGACCGGTGCGAGCGCCGATTAACTGTGGAAAAGCGCTCTGTGCTATACGCCCGGCTCGGACTGGGTTACTGGAGAGCGGAGGAGGAGTGGGCTCACGCATTCATGGATACAGATGCTGAGAACCCCCAGTAGCTGTCCATCAGGCGGATCAAGCGCCGTTTGAAAAAGATTGCTGACTATCGCAGACTGACTGGAAGCTCCGGCCTCCCGCGTCCGAAATTGGTGAAGTTACCTTTTCTCCAGTTCCACCTAACCAGCCGCGGCTACCAGATGGTTTACGCGCTCAGACGCATCCGAATACTGGTCGATCTTCCGAGGATCCCTCCCTACCATGCTATCTTGTTCGACATGGCTGCCAGCACTCTGCTGGTAGACCACTTAGTAGAGGAGGATCCCTCTCGTGGTTGGTGGCTGACCCTTGCCGTCCCCCCTGTTCCTACTGTCTTGGGCGATCTAGTCCCTGATTCTATGGACTGGCAAGTGGTGGAATTCACAGCCCCACCCGTTTTTGAACAAGTCCAGCCAGCTCCAGCAGCAGTGCCAGTAGTGGAGCCAGCAGAAGCAGCAGTCGAAGTACCAGCGGAGGAACCAGCTGCAGCTGCAGTGCCAGCGGAGGAGCCAGCCCCAATGGAAGAATCAGCTGAATCTGAACCAGCAATGGCTCCTTCCGCAACTGATGTGCCTTCCTCTTCCATGGAAGTATCAGCGCAGCCAATCTCCGAGATCCATCCTCCTGCGCAGCTTCTTGCACTCATTGATGCCAGGATGGATCAGCGCTTCGCCACCTTCCGAACTGAAATTGCTCAACAAATGGAGTCCGTCACCGCCGGTGTCTCCACCTTTTTGGCGCGAATCCAAGAGGGGGAAAGGGTGCGAGCACTGGCTGAAGCAGAGAGAGCCCGACTTGCTGAGGAAGAGAGACGGATTGCTGCTGAGGAAAGGCTGAAGAGAGATCAAGACATGGCCGCACTTACAGAGATCCTGAGGTCTATCACAAGCGCGAGAACTCAATCACCAGGATCATCATCCAAGCCATATTCTAGTTTCTCTATTTTGTTGTAAGTAAATATGTATCAGCTAGTCTAGTCAGTTACCAATTCTTGTACTTGTAATTGCTCCATCACTAATGGAATGTTGACTGACAAGTTGATGACAATCTCTAGTTGTCCAACAATTGTCAAGTATTTACTTACCAGCTGAACTTACACATCCAGTGTAATCAGCACCAGCACTCGTCTACATACTTTAAATCTATTTTTGCTCTGATCTCAATTTTCATATTTTAAACGAGCAATATCCCTCTTAGTTTGAGGGGGAAGATTTTAGTTAGAGCTGATGTGAGGAAGTGGTTTCATGGGTTTAGATCTGATAGGCTTATTTGTAAAACCCTGAAATCTTCTGTAACTTTCCTCATCAGCTGAGTGCTCGCTGGTTAGGCTTTGATCGCACCAAAACGGGGGAAATTGTTGGGAAATCTGTCTAAGTTTCCCTCCCTCAGTAGCTACTTGTATAGATCTTAGTTTTGGTGGATCAAATCCTAAGTCCTACCAGCGTCAGTTGTCTCTAGATAGCTCTAGTTCTCAAATGTAAAGTCCTGTTTAGGTCTTCTGAGTTGTAAGTCGCAGCTGATCAAGACTCATGCTGACACTGTTCACCAGCATGAGAAGTGCTTACCACTGGTGACTGTTCACCAGTTGGGAAAAGTTTCATCAGGTGGCGGCTGACAAAGACTCGTGCTGACACTGTTCACCAGCATGAGAAGAGCTAATGACTGGTTACTGTTCACCAGTTGGGAAGGATTTCACCAGCAGGCGGCTGACAAATCCTACCAGCAGAATACGTGTTCTCACTGACTCTATTCACCAGCGGTGAAGCCACCAGTCATGGGAGATTCCAAGAGTTAACATCAGACATATTGGTAGACTTAGATTGAGCCAGCGCAAGTCACCAGCAGAGACTGCCAGCAGAAGATCACCAGAATGATCTACCAGTCGGATGTTACCAGCAGAATTCCAGATTCTCTCTCCCAGAGTCTTAGAGACAAAAAGAAGATTCGTCGAGGAATTAACTGACAGAGTATGACTTTAAGGAGGATACCTTGAAGTCCACCAGTTACAAGACACCAGTCTCGATTCCTCGTACTGACGAATAGTGCTGTTCTGACATAAAGAGATCAATGTCAGATAAAGCGGACAAAAGTATGGCACTTTTCGGAAAAACATACCTACCGCCGTCAGAAGGACATGCGAGGACAGAGACCTTTTCCGGATGTGTCCAAACGGCTAGAAGATTTGAATGGGATCCCGCGTCTATAAATACCTGGGATCCATCAACATTCAATACTCTTCTCCCTCGCTCAACTACCGAAAGTCTGAAACTTTATTGCACGCAAGCAAAACACTTTCGAGGCCTTTCCTAAGGCTTTTCGTGTGTTGATTTATCAAACACGAGACTTCAAGCTTCCAGCTTGTAAGTTACTGATCTCTTTGGTGCTCTTTCTCTTCCGAGGAAGTTCACAGCAGCTCTTGTGCCAGCCAGCACTTGAGTTATCACGGGCAGTTTGCCGTATTGAGAAGATACGTTCTTGGGAGAACTAAACACCCAGTGAAGCTGTGGAGGTTGAAGTGACGTGCTCGCACTCCACCAGCTGATCAGAGTTGAAGAAGGAAACAAGGCCGGGAGCGGTTGATCTAGTGAACTGGTGGACGAGGCATTCACCAGCTAGAGATAGATCGTAGGACTCTTGTACCTGATTACTCTTAGTGAATTTCCAGTGCTACGACTGGAGAGTGGACGTAGATCAGTTGATCGAACCACTATAAATCCTTTGTCTTTATCAGTTTTCTGCATTACATTCTTATTTTAAACCCAGCACCGAAGTGCTGGTGTATACTCTGAAAACTAATATAATTGTGCAAACTTGGCTAAAATATTCTAAGTTTTTGAATCACCAGCTGACAGGTCCCAGTCAGTTGGTTAACCAGCAAGTGCAAGAAAACGTTTACTCTTTCATTATTTCCGCTGCTAACGTTTTAAACTCTGATAAACCGGGACCAACAAGTGGTATCAGAGCAGTCGGTTCTTATAGACCGATTGTTTCTGAGTCGCTTAGGACCGAGATCCACGTTTCCTTGCACTCCTTTGTTTGTCTGTTGATTAGCTCAGGTACACAAAGATGAATACTCCGAAGCTACTCGACTACAAGCCTGAGAAGCATGACATATGGCGAAAGAGGTCACTCATTTCTCTGAAGAGCATCCATCCGGAAATGAAAGATGTGCTGGAGAAAGGGCCAATCGAGATCACCAAGATACAGCACCAGCTAGGAGATCGTCCAGCTGCTGTGATCCCAAAGCCTCAAGACGAATGGAACGCCGAGGACAGGAAGCGGAATCAGTTGGATTCCATTGCTCACGAGTTGATCCTGGCTTCTCTTCCAGAGTCACTGATGGAGGAAGCCCTCCAGTTTGACAATGCCAAGGGAGTATGGGATTACCTTGATAGTCTATGTCAAGAAACTGATCAAATGAAATGCAACAAATTGCAGGTTGCAGTGGACAAGTACGAGTCCTTCCAGATGCTGCCTGGAGAAACCATCAAGGAGATGGAGGCGAGATTCAACGCCATCGTCAGTGAGCTAAAGTCACTGGACAGGAAGTGCTCAAATGAAGATCTTAATGCCAAGATCCTGTCCAAGATGCCCAAGGAGGACTGGTTCGTGAAGACCACAGCTCTGAAGGAGAAGGACCTGTCCAAGATGACTCCCAAGGAGTTATTTGCTCAATTGCAGGCACACGAGTGGGATATCCAGATGGTAAACAAGAATGAGGCCATCCGGAACATGGGATCCCCCAGCATCAAAGCTCAAGACGAAGCTTACTTCGTCAAGAAGGACTTCAAATGGAAGACCAAGAAGCCCTTCCATGCTGACAGACCTGCTGCCCAGCACAACCAGAAGAAAGAGATCCCAGCCACATCGGGATCTAACTCAAAAGACAGCGAGAGCTCTATCGCTGACCTTGAGCAACAGATGAAGAGACTGGCCGTTCTCCTGGAGAAAGCCAAGTCGAAATAGGGAGTATCTCTAAGCTCATCTGATGGAAAATTCATCAAGAGAGCTCCCCGTGCTTGCTATCAGTGCCAATCCCCTGATCACCTTAAATTTGAATGTCCACAGGTGGAAAAGGGTGAGCGGGAAAGGCTGAAGAAGCTCTTTGAAGAGCGAGCATCCAAGGCCATTGCCAAGGCCATGCTGACCAGGACAGAAGTTCCTGACATTCCTGACCATGATGACGGAGAGTTTGAGTCAGATGAAGAGTCAGAAGAGGAAGCTCTACTGGCACTTATGGCAGCCTTCGGAGAAGAATCAGCTGAAGGAAGTGCTGACATTGAAGAGGCACTTGCAGCTGATGATCAGGTACAATCATCAGCTCCCCCAATGCATATCATGCCTTCTCACATCCTAGACGATTCTGAGTCGCGTTGCTCCGACTCAGAAGCTGTCACAATAGACATTCTTCAACAAGAATTTTTAAAATTTTATGAAATAAAGAATGTCTTGGCTGGAGAAAATGCTTCGCTGAAAGATCAAATTTCTGTTTTGACCAAGGAGATTGAAAAATCGAGGTCAATCAGTGAAGAGCTAGCCACTTTGAAAAAGACTCACTTTGAGTTGCTCCAAGATTTTCAAATTGCAAAAACTGAGCGAGATAATTTTCACAATCTCGTTCTGGAGCAAGAAAATAGAATAAATTTTCTAAATAAAGGCTCAAAAGACTTGGAAGCAGCTCTAAGTCATTGGAGAAAGCCTTCTGATAAGTCCGGGTTGGGATTTACAAAGGATTTGAGCATAAACCAGCCCGAACAAATCACTACTGGTAAGGGTAAGGGCAAACTGGTAAGTGCATCAGCACCAGCTGGTAATACCAGTCAGTCCCGAATGGCTAATCAGCATAGGAACCATAAGTCCAGATACATAGGTGAGTCATCATGACAAAATCCTCAACTGGCAAGATCCTCTGCTGACAGGACGCCAGCACACCCAAGGACGCAGACTAAGCCGAAATATTCTAAGGCAAGGAAGTCAGCGTCAGCTGCCAGTGGGATCCGACAGCCAGCACCAGCTGTCAAGGGATTCCACGCACAACCTCTTAAGTATGCCAGTCACCAGCATACTTACAAGGGGTCCCAATCTCAGAGAAATTCTGAGAGAAGGACAATACCTGATAGGAGGAACACCTATCAGAGGCACGAGCCCAATCAAAAGTTTTCACAAAGGGCTATGAATGCTAACCGTGGTGGTCCATGTCCTCAGGGACCACCAAGGCAACACAATGTACCGGAAAAGCATTTCCGAAGCTCCCAGCGGAAGCGCACTTCCAAGGGAGATACACACACAACCTCACCTTCCCAAACCAAACGCATTCATTATTTCAAAAGGAAGGGAAAGGCTGTTAATGATGTCAGCAAGGATAAAACCAAGCTGAATATCACCCAAGTCTGGATTCCGAAAGGAATTATCCAGCGATCTAACCCTGCAGGACCCGCAGAAGATCGGGGACCTAAATGAATCTCATTTCTTTCTTGCAGGTACAGGATCATGCGACACAACTTCATAGATCGAGCGAGTGGATCATAGACAGTGGTTGCTCCGCTCACATGACTGGTGAAGAATTTCTATTTTCAGATCTTACCAAGGTCAAAGGACCTCCAGTCATATTCGGTGATAACTCAAAGGGCAGAGTTATCAGCAAGGGCTGCATCGAGAAGGACGATGTCAGAATCATAAATGTATCCCTTGTCACCAACCTCAAGCACAACCTCCTGAGCATCAGTCAGCTGTGCGACTACGGGTACACAGTTACCTTTGAGAAATCAGAGTGCCAGATCAAAGACAAGGAATCTGGCGAGACCAAGCTGAGAGGTGTTCGCAAAGGAGGACTTTATGTCGTCGACTGGCATAGCGGGAAGACTGACTCATGCTTCGTGGCCACCAGTTCCATGGAAACAAACTGGTTGTGGCACAAAAGGTTAAGTCATCTGAATTTCAAAACTATTAACTATCTGACTAAGCATGATCTTGTAGATGGTCTTCCCAAGGGCGGGTTCAAGAAGGAAGGAATTTGCAAGGCTTGCCAGCAAGGCAAACAAACTAAGAAGTCCTTCAAGAACCAGTCGCCAGTCTGCCCCAGTACCAGTCAGGTACTCGAACTGCTACATATGGATCTTTTTGGACCAGTAGCACCTCAAACCATTGGAGGACGACGATATTCGCTGGTGGTAGTCGATGACTACTCGCGCTACACATGGGTAAAGCTTCTCAGAACCAAGGATGAGGTGAAGATCATTCTTCCAGAGTTGATCATCCAAGCTCAGAAACAGAGAGAAGCTGTGGTCAAGCGAATTCGTTCGGACAATGGGACTGAATTCTGCAACAGTCTGCTGATGGATTTTTGCGCGGAAGCTGGTATAAAGCATGAAAGATCTACACCTAGGCAACCGCAGCAAAATGGACTGGCAGAACGTAGGAACAGGACGCTGAAAGAAGCGGTCCGGTCCATGCTGGCAGAGTCCGGCTTAGGACAGAGTTTCTGGGGAGAATCGTTGGTGACGGCCTGCAACACTCAGAATAGAAGCGGGATCAACGTCAGACTCCAGAAAACTCCCTACGAAGTATATTATGGTCGTAAGCCTTCTATAGCTCATCTCCGTGCTTTCGGTTCACCATGTTATATCCATAATAATGGCAAGTCAAAGTTAAATGCTTTTTCGCCTAAGGCTGATGAGGGTGTCTTTGTCGGATATGGACATCCCTCTCACAAGGGCTATAGAGTATTTAACAAGACCACCAAACTTGTGGAAATAACATGCAATGTTGTTTTTGATGAAGCTACTTTAGTGCGCAGGACCTTACGACAACTGGCTGAAGATGTTCCTGAGGTCAATGATGTCGTTGATCAGTTGGGCAGGAATTCTTCCGATACTCAACCAACTGGTTCGACTAGACCTATGACTGGATCATCTTCACAACCAGTTCCCTCGGTTGCCCATCAGCAAACCGGGAAGATCGGTGATGCAAATGACCTTGCTGAGACCTTACACTCAATCTCCCTGAGTGGATCTAGCAAAAATCAAGGGAGAATTCCGACTGGAATCTTTGAGCCAGAAGACAACGATGAACCAGCTGGAATGGAGGTACCAGCTGATACTGACAACGTTGGTGAAGGATCAGGAAGCCAGTCAGACAGTGAAGCTGATGAAGAAGTTCCGACTGGTGAAGGTCAACCACCAGTTGCAAATCCAGTTCCGACTGGTGAAGCTCAACCGCCAGTTGCAGCTCCAGCTCCGACTGGTGAAAATATGGAAGCACCAGTCATCAGGACAGAAGAACCTATTTCACAGCCGGCACCAGCAGTCGCTGGTCCTCCCAAATGGCTGAGGGATAACCCATCCGATGCTATTCTCGGTGATCCAGAAGGTTCTGTCCAGACTCGCCACGGCAGTGCGCTCCTAAGTTGCTTTATTTCTCAAATGGAACCTACTTCCATAAGAGTTGCACTAGAATCTGCTGATTGGATTAATGCCATGCAAGAAGAGCTTGCTGAATTCACTCGCAATAATGTTTGGGACTTGGTGGAGAGACCATCACACCAGTCAGTGATTGGCACCAAGTGGGTTTTCAAGAACAAGCGAGATGAGAATGGCACCGTGGTCAGAAACAAAGCTCGTTTAGTCACCAAAGGTTACAGGCAGTGTGAAGGCATCGACTTTGATGAGACCTTCGCACCAGTTGCAAGAATGGAGGCCATACGACTGTTCCTTGCGTATGCAGCGTATCACGGCTTCACAGTATTCCAGATGGACGTGAAGAGCGCCTTCTTGAATGGCGAACTAAAGGAGGAGGTTTATGTCGAGCAACCTCCAGGCTTTGAGATAGGCACCAAAGTGTACAAGCTGAGAAAGGCCCTGTATGGATTGAAACAGGCGCCCAGGGCTTGGTACGAAACGCTGTCACAATTCCTAACCAGTAATGGATTTCGGAAAGGGAAGATTGATAGGACTCTCTTCCTTCTCAAGGATGGAAGTGACATGCTAATGGTGCAGATCTATGTTGATGACATCATATTCGGATCAAGGAATATATCTCTCTGCGAGAAGTTTTCTCAACTGATGCAGACGTCATTTCAAATGAGTATGATGGGCAAATTAACATACTTCCTAGGACTCCAGGTCCAGCAGTCAACTGATGGGATTTTCATCAGTCAACGGAAGTATACCAAGGACTTAATCCAGAAATATTGCCCAGAGAAAACTAAGTCCCTAAGGATACCAATGAGCACCAGCTGTCAGATATTTCTCGATGAACAAGGTGAATCAGTTGATCCTACCGTTTACCGAGGAATTATTGGATCACTTCTCTATCTCACTGCCAGCAGACCCGACATTTCATACTCAGTCGGAGTGTGTGCCAGATTTCAAGCCAATCCGAAAAGGTCACACATGGAAGCTGCAAAGAGGATAGTGAAATATCTGAAGGGGACTGAATCTCTTGGAATATGGTATCCCAGGAATGATGAGCTTACACTCATTGGATATTCAGATTCAGATTTTGCTGGATGCCGTATAGATCGAAAGAGTACCAGTGGTACGTGTCAGTTTCTAGGACACAAGCTAATCAGTTGGTTTAGCAAGAAGCAGCACTCAGTTGCTACATCTACCACTGAAGCTGAATATGTTGCCGCTGCCAGTTGCTGTGCTCAAATAATTTGGATCAAGCAACAACTGGAGGACTATGAGGTGGACACTGGCTGTGTACCCATCTATTGCGACAACAACAGTGCTATGTGCATCACGAAGAATCCGGTTCATCATTCTAGAACCAAGCACATAGATATTCGACATCACTTCATACGTGATCATGTCGAGAAGAAGGATGTCAGCGTGGACTACATCAGAACTGAAGATCAACTGGCTGACATCTTCACCAAACCCCTTCCAGAAGCAAGATTTAAGGAGTTGTGCATCAAACTCGGTCTTCTGGAGATTGATGCGAGCCCAAGTGTTGAGGAAGAATGAGTCCCAGCTCTCATTCTGTTCTTGATCTTCTGAAGGACGCTGATTACGACTAAGTCCAAGCTCTTAGTTGTTTTTATTTAAGTGGTATCTCAAGCTCATTGATGGTTCCTACTGGCGGAACTTATCCCATAATTGTCCAAGGAAATGAGTCCCAGCTCTCATTCCGAAGTTGCCAGCACAAACCATCAGTTGAAGCGAAATTGGGTCCCAGCTCCCAATTTCAAGCGATGATGAGGAGAGAATTTCTTGAAGAGAAGATAATGCGGAATAAAATTGAGTCCAAGCTCTCAATTTTCTTAATCTTTCAAGTTGTCAGCAGACAACTGGCGAATTTCCTCCGACTGATGAAATTGAGTCCCAGCTCTCAATTTATCCAAGTACTCGGGAGCCAGTCGTAAGTACCAGTTGTCAACTGGTAAGGAGGCTATGCTGACAGGGGGAAGTGATCAACTGGCATATCCTGCTGATGACCAGTTATATTACTGATGACAAGTTGAGTCCCAGCTCTCAACTGACGATCTCTTGAAGTCCAAGAGTCGTGCCAGCTGTCGCAGAAATGGCGGGAATGTTCAAATCCTCTTGCGTGTGCGTATCTCAGAATTTAATGCGGCATTTAATACGCACAGTGTCTGCGCAGTCCGACGCTTGGATGCCACCAATCGGCGTGTGCCATGTCAGCTCCACGTCGTGGCGCCCGTCAGCACGACCGCGCACGTCACCACCGGGAAGCGGGCCTGCTGATGACCGTCGATCCTTACTTGCTGAGACTTCATCTCGGTCGTTTAATCCTGCATGGCCCTTCGTATAAATATCCAATATCCTTCATCGGGTTAACCTTTACGATCCCTCATATTTTTCAGAACCCTAAATCTGTTCAAATTCCATCAACTTCCTTTGAGATTTTCTGAAGTCATGGCGTCTTCTTCGCAACCTCCTGCTGATAGCCCCTCTACTTCATCATCCGCAGAGTCTCTCGACTTACCCCTCGCTGAAGCTCATATGCCAACATATACTGGCATTGTAAAGATAGAGGATATTGATTATAGCCATCCTTTTGCCAGACTGGTTCAGCTGAATAGACCGCCGACCCGACATCAACTCTCCAACGCACAGATAAGGGCTGCTCAGGTCCAAAAGGAGAAAATTTTGAATGAGAAATTGGCCCTGAAACATTTCGGCGAGGAGCTGATGGAGATGATTGACCGAGAACAGCTCCGACCGTACCTCACGGCGACCCCCAGAAACTTCCACCCTCACATGGTAGCCGAATTCTACGCTCGGGCGGTTATAGCTGACAACAGGAAGTCATTCACTACGTCAGTTTTCGGCCACCTGATCACAATCGATGTAGAATACCTCGCCAACATGTTTGGGATGAGAAGCGCTGGCGAGGA
>JAPKLW010005563.1:0-20488 GCA_026898455.1 Plectranthus barbatus | reverse complement strand
AAAATTAGTGTAAATATACGAATCTTCTTTAATTAGTTATTTAATATTCATATTCATGTATTTATGTGTACAAAATCGGAACATTAATTGCATTTATTTATATGTTCATTTATTTACTTAATTGTGTATAGATTATTTCCTTAATTGTATAAAGATAATAAGTCTCTAATATATGATTGAAAATTCCAATCATAAATTTCGATTATTTCCAATAATACTATAATTTAATTTTGAATTATTTCGTATATTTATAGAATGCTTCACTTGTTAGTTAATGAACTTAATAGTTTAATTTATGAACAATTAATGTAACTTAAATTTCCATAAAAAAAAAATGTCCGGTCTTGTTTTAATATAGATATAGATATAGATGAGTGTCTCACTGCAAAAGTGGTTTTATTATAATAATCAATATTATACAGCAAAACGAAAATGAAAACAAATATTGAATTTATTGGTTTACTTTCTTAAAAAAATTCAACAAAAATCACAAACTAAAACAACACAAAACAAACTACAAGCTCCTTTACTGTAGGATTCACTCTCCGAGATAGATTTCACTACAGTCTAGCTTGTTTGGCTTGCGTTCTTTAATATGTAAGGGTGAAGGACCGAACACCTTGAAGAATTCTTTGAAATATTTTTTATAATCTCAATCGCTTATGTTCTTCAACCTCCGTCCTTCCTTCTATTCATAACTTGGAGTGCACCATCGCTCATCACACGTCCTTGTAATCATGGGCTCTCTATCATTCCACTTCACTTGCTTCGTCACAC
Source organism: Plectranthus barbatus (assembly GCA_026898455.1). Classification (NCBI taxonomy): domain Eukaryota; kingdom Viridiplantae; phylum Streptophyta; class Magnoliopsida; order Lamiales; family Lamiaceae; genus Plectranthus; species Plectranthus barbatus. The sequence continues at coordinate 19,711 of JAPKLW010005563.1, read as the reverse complement.
AAACTAGAAGTTCCATTAAATCTCACATGGGTGGTTATTTCATCTTGGAGGCACTCCTTTTTATTTTACAAGAAATAATAATAATAATAATAATAATAATAATAATAATAATAAGATTAGTAATCATAATATGCACGATCCCTAAAAGGTAGGATTAGAAAAAAAAACAGTAATTAAGGTTGAAATACTCGTCCCTAAAAAATAGGGATTGGTTAACACTATAATATCGAAGTGAGATGTTAGACTTTGGAAAGTCTATACCAACACTAATAAACTTTACTCCAATTCCAACATAAGATAAAATCAATAAAGTTTTCCAGTAACCAAATCAGTTTATTCTAAAACAAATATGTATAATCCACGATCAAATCCCTATCATAGTAAGGGACTTCTCAAGATGTTTGCTCTTGAGAACAAGATACTCCTTTACCGTCACGGCCCGAAATCGGGGCGACGAGAGCTTAGGCAGTGGCGCAACCACAGACCCAACCGGAGGGCCATAAAAGTAGGCCACGGAGAATCTATGGGTGGTCTCATTGGGGATGACGCGATGATACACCGAAGGAAAACATGCATTGGAGAGAATGTGCATGAGATCACCGAGGTTGACAACTAGGGCACCGGAAACTGGAGGGACCGAAATCCATCCAATGCCTTGTTGGAAGATTTGGAGGCCATTGGTGTGGTTTTGATGAAGTATTGTTAGCAGAAGAGAGTCTGTGTGAGGGGCTAAGCCCACCGCCTGGCTAGGGTTTGGGCAATTAGGATAAGAATTCAACTGTAATGCACAGTCTGATTGGTCAAGAAATGATGATGATATCTTCTCTTTATCTTCTTCATCTACACCCAATGCCTTGAGCATTATAAGCAATAACTTGTAGGCTAATGATTTCATCTTCTTTTGGTAGTTGTCCATTGCATCACTGCACCAACAAAGCAATACATATTGTTCATCATCAATACTTGCATGCATGAGAAAACATGTAATAATATTGGCAGAATCCATAGTTGGAATTTGATTGATTTAACTTGTGATTTGATATATGTTGGACACCATTGTATAAGTAATTAAATCAATTGGCCGGTTCGTATAGGAGCTGGACGGGGCTCTAGCACCCCTAAATAAAAAAATCTCTTTCTTTTAATTATATGTTGGTCCGATATTTTATAAGATAGCCTCTTGTGTAAAGAAAAGCGAGAAAATAGAAAAAAATAGGTATAAAAGAACTAAAATTAAAGATCATCCAAATATTTTAGGATTTGCCCGCTAAAGAACATGCTGCGTGAGTGGTAAGGAGTAAGAATAATAATTTTTTTTTTTTAATAATAATAATTTTATTAAACACTCACGCCCACTCACATATCCAGATATCTTCGGGAAAATTTAAATTTATAAATTTTTTATCATATGCAAGGTGTTTTAATCAAATAAGTGAAGTCCTTAAGTTGATATTCCCTACTATTAGTTAAGAGTAAGCTCTTATGCTTTTCTCTGGTATTAGCCCTTCTCTCTACGCTTTTTAGTGCTAGAGAGGGGGCTCACCTAGAATACACATTTTAAATCGATCCCGATTAGAAAACAATTAAACTTCATGACAAAGTTTAGATTTAAAAGAAATTTGTATAGTATATATTCTTAAACACGACAACAATAACTCCAGGAAGAATGGAAGCGTTATTAATTAATATAATCAATTCCCAATCTCGAGAGATTAAACAATATATCATAGCCCAATCATTAAGATTCCATTTAGATCCAATCAATCAAATTCGTTATTATGTGTAAGATTTTAATAAAACACCCACACATTTAATTTCACCCATCAATCATTTACTTTCAAATTATAGAATATCTTCTACACATTATTATGGGTTTTATTTAATATAAATTTTTGGTAATTCTATTTTAAATCAATTTTATTCATTCAATTTGGATGTAAAATAATTTTTAAAATTATAATTTTAGTTAATATTCAATTATTAGAGTTGAATTTTCCTAGATAGAGGCTTTTGTTGATATATAAATATTATTGGATTATATTATGTTGTAATTAATGGGTATTATATTATTGTATAGGGCTTAATCAAGTGAGAATTCTATTAACGTGAAAATAGAGAATACTATATTTTAACCGAAAATACTTTATTTTAACCTTAAAATACTTCGGTTTCACTTTATCTTTAATTTTCTTCATTTTATCTTCGATTTCCTTCATTTGATTTTAAAACGTCAATTTTTCTAAATAAAATGTTCACATTTATCTTATATTTTGTTCATTTCTTCTTAAATTTTTTGTTTATTTTATCTTAAAATTAGTTCATTATTCGCATATTCTCACGTTAAGAACAATTCTCATATGATCATACCTCTACATATACAATTATTCATTGGTATTCAAGAAACTTGGTAAACATAAACAAGCAATGTGACAAATATAATCAAACATCTTTCTTATTTTCTCATGAGATGATTTTTTTTATCACCTCATCTAATTTTTTTCTCTATATATATATATAATGAGCCACGTATTAATTGGAACCATGCATGATTACAAATGGAGAAATAATTCAATTTAAAAATATAATGATTGGAACAGAAAGAATTTTGTCAAAAAGCTACATATGCGTGTGTTCAAAAAATGCAATTTATAAGCTAACCTATCTTGTCTATATACGCACAAACACACATTTGAAAACACACTCACGACTTTACATATAAATGTATATGTATATATTCACATAAACAGAGAAATTGCATATATAAAAAAGCAAAGAAAAAGATCCATATTTAATGTTGAAATAGTGCATGGAATTACCAAAATTCTTCATATTGATGGGGCCAAAGTTGTTTAGCATGATCGACGGCTGACCCCATGATGGTGAACCCTTCATGCCACATTAGTTTCGAGAAAAATGGCGATATGCGCGCCATCCCGTAACCGGTGGCACCGCTAGGGGAGCGCAGCGTCTTCAGCTTCTGTTCGGCCGGAAGGTCAAACAGCCGCCGCGCATGTGCCTCCACGTCATCAATGAGCTCCAAAGGGACCTCATGGTTGGTCACTTGAAATATTCCCCACCTTCGGCATGCATTCCCCACGAGCTCCGTCACATCCGGTGCACTTAGGTCAATAACAGGAGGAATTGCGTGTGATTCCTCCCGCACGTGGTCCTCAGCTGTCGGAGTCCAGAAGTGAGACTCCGGCAGCTCGCGGACGGAGTCGAAATCAAGAGGGATAATGTGGTTGAGTTGGATGTGGGTGTCGGCGTAGGCTTGTGATAGGGGTGTTGCCATCTTGTTGGTGCGGGTTGTGATGATCAAAGAAGCCTTCTTTATAATGTCCCCATCTTTCTTTTTTTGTTTTTTGTTTTTTTTTGGTTAGTGATGAAATTTGTTGTTTGTGGATGAGAAGAAAATTAAAGGTTATTATATATCTATATTTATGAGAAGGAAATCTTTTGTAGCATTTGATTTTTCGATGGGGGTTGTTTTTCACGTGGCGTTGGGCGGCTCTGTGGACTTAGTGTTGTTTTGGAGTGGTTTTTAGATCTTGTCATTAATTTTGTGGTTAAAAAAGATATAATTATTGAATTAATTTGTACCAAATACAAATCAATTTACATCATTCATTTAAAAAAAATCAATGATTGAGATTTTTTTTTTTTCAAGATTTCATGCTTAATTACTCTATAGGACTTTGTAAATTATGTTTAATCAATTAAGCATTATTTATAACGCAATTAAGCACGAACGGAAATTATGCTTAATTTTTCAATCTTTGATGCTTTAATATGAATCATTAATGCTATCAATATAATGACTAAGATTCATTTATGTTTAACACAAACTTTAATTTTAACACTTGCTCATAACTCTATATATATATATATATATATATATATATAATGAGATAACTAATGGCAAATAATATATTGGAAATATTTGATTAATCATACACAACCCATATATATAAGAAAAATAACTAAGCTTTGTGATGAAGAAAGTTTGGTGATTATATTTGATTAGGATTCAAATAGGACAAAGATAAAAACAACAAGAGAGAAAGTGTTGTGTAAAGGTGGTGTTGTGGCTAACAATATTCTATTCCATCCCCATTTGCTAGATTCGATAAACGACGAATTTTTTTTTTGGAACATATCAATTTTTAATTAGCAAATTTTAAATCTTTTATTTGTCTTTTATGGTGGAAAAGTTTTGATTATTACCAATCTCGATGCTCGTTGAAAATAATTCTATATTGCGCTTACTCCATTGTGATCATTGACTAGTATGGATGGTAAATGAATTTTATTTTTATTTTACTTATTCTCATATAAAAGTATAGATATATCATATATGGGTTGAATCATCATTTCACCCAAAGTTTCAATTGTAGTTCAGCAATTCAAGTGGCCAACGACATTAATTAAAACAATCTAATAAAATTTCCAACACGTAACAATTTATCCTAAACCCTTCAGTGAGATGTTACCTGAAATTTATTTGAACAGGTCAAATTATTAAAAGAAAATGGCAAAGAATGGATGCAAGAAGCATGCTTGGAATAAAGTGAATAATCTATAAATATATATATATATATATATATATATATATATAAGCACAACCACTAACAAAAAAAAATTCTCCACAAAAAAATCTTTCCGAAAATAATTGTGTTATATATTAAATAGTTAATAAAAAATATGGAAAGAATCCAATTAATTAATATTTTTATTTTTGTTTATGAATAATTAATCATCTATTATAATTTAATATTACTTTTCATTATCTGTATAGCATAAAAATTTATAAATAGTTAATTTAATATATATTTTATAAAGTATTCTTATTTTTTACCATCTTAGATAATTAAATTTTTTAGGATTTATTGAATTATATTTCCTTTGAAATACTTATTCTTATCATGTTTTATATATATAATAAATATTACATAAAATATTATACAAAAAATAAGAATAGTTGTCATTTATATATTTATACACCTAAAATAAGATCATATCCCTCTCAAATTAACATACCTACGCCATTTATGGAAAAAAATGATCTTCATTGTGCAATTAAAAAAAAAAAAAAACTCTGCATATTATACATAAATTACTTTGCTATCTGCGCGATGCGCAACATGTATATATTTTTATTAATAAATTATTATTAAAATATATAAATTTTGTTTATTTTATGTTTATATATAAGTGATATACTAAACTTAATTAATTAAAGTTCATGCTTTAGATTAATGAACTAATCTCAATTTAATATACAATCTTTTTTGTATTTTGTAATCTCTCTCTACACACATTCAGGACCACTTATCATCAATTTTATTTACACACAATAGATGTTGTATTTTAAGTCCTTAGGTATTTCTATAATTTCTGCAATTTTAATAATATTAAGTATTTATATCGTGGAAGATTTATATTTATTCTTTATAATAAAAAAACTATTTTTGATAAAATCTTATTGTACATCTCCATGTAATACACTTCAATTTTTGTGTTTTGTATTGCAAAATATTAGAATTCGATATAACTGAATTTTTAGTTGATCTTGAAACTAATTATATGTTCTTGATTTGTTTAAAGTCATATTTATTGTCTTTTATCTTCTCTCTTTACTCTCCACACCTACACGATATATTTTATCGTTATATTTTTTATATCTCATTTATAGACATGCCCCTTTGAACATCGTTTTTTTAAAATTTTTTCTATCTTACATACATTTTAATATTTTTATCCATTTTCTCTTTCTTTTTATTGATTTTGTCGTCCAAAAAATGCACTATTATCAAAAGGAAATAGATGTTTCCTCCAAATATATCAAGTAAAATACATGATGAGATTTTAGAATATTATAAACATATATATAAAAACTTAGCTCAATTATAAACTTAAATATTTGAGTTGGTAAAAAAAATCCTATTGAGATTCACACATTTTTTAGAATTGTGAGATAGTTCATATATATATATATATATAAACAGGACCCCTAATAATATTTAAACATAATATATAAACTTAATACATAAATATAATTTACAAATAATCTAATTTAGTAACAAAAAATATTGAATATATTAATCTTAAATTTAAATAATAGTGGTCAAACTTACTCATTTCTAAATACTAATTAATCATTCACCTTAGTCGTCAATACTCCACTTACAAATCTACAATACTTTCATCAACCTAATTAATCGGTTGATACAACTTAATTGAAAAATTGAAGTTGAGACAAAAAAAAAGTAATTAATTTTTTATAGTAGAAGAAAATAACTATTAAAAAAAATATAATGAATAGATAAATACATACATTTTTTGGTGGTGAATCAAAAAATGGGACACGAAACAATGAAGAACCAAGAGATTTGAGTTTTTGAAAGAACTCTAATTTTAAACTCATATATCAAAATCAATTAATTTATTATATTTAAAAAATAAATAATTTTTATTAATTTATTAACGGATACCCGTATCCAATCCGAATCCGATCCATTTAATGGATTATTCAATTCGATCCGTATTCAATCCGAATTCGATCCAAATTTTGTAAAAATCCCAACTTCTCCCTACAAAACCGGTTTGTAAGGAGGGAGAGCTTCACCATTATATAGTGGTATATTCCCAGGTCAATGGTCGATGTGGAATAATTCAACACACACCCCTCACGCACAACGTGGAGCTTCACGGAGATCCCATTATAGGGATAAATCACAAGTCCCACCATCGGGATAAATCGAGTCCTATCATCAGGACAAATTGGTCCCATTATCGGAATAAATCACACGTCCCATTATCGGGATAAATCGGATCCCACATCGAACCAACCTGGCTCTCATACCATGTAAAAATCCCCACTTCTCCCTACAAAACTGGCTTGTAAGGAGTGGGGAGCTTCACCATTATATAGTGGTATATTCTCAGGTCCATGATCGATGTGGGATAATTCAATAATTTTTTGTGTCCTTATTGTGTCGATCCGATAAGATTCATATCCGATAAGCCTCAATCTATATTCCTTAATATCGTGCGTATTCATATCGGATTATCGGATCAAAAATTGTCACCCCTAATAGTTAGTTTTGATAATGTCAATCTTGTTCGGCTATTATCTTGTTTGATGTACAAAATATCTAAATTTTACCATTTTCCACATTTATTCACGCATTCCACGCTTTATTATTGATTTCATGAATTTCACTCCTCATCTCCATTTATTACCATATTGTTTCAATCTTTTAATTTTGTATTATTAATTTATTTCATTATTTATTATATAATTGATTTCGGAAGTTTTATTTCATCAATCAATAAAATACATCAATTTATTTGTTTAATTATTTTAAAGTTATTTTAAGAACTTTAAATAGGCGGAAAAAAATATTGTAAAAATTTTGTTTTTAGATACGTATAGATTTGTGGGCCCTATTTAGAATTACCCAAAAGATTTTCTTTTCAGTAGAGTTGGAAGATGAAGTTTGATTTTAAACTCTGATGTTGCTTTATTATTAAATTTGAAAGATAATGTTATAATCTAAACAACTATAAGATTCTATATTAAAAATAGGTAAATATGGTAAACGAAAATAATTTTGATTTTTTGATCGGAAAAATGCAACTTTTGACTTTGCCGACACACGAATGGAAAGTGTCATTCTCACTTTATATAATTATCCAATTTGACTAACTTCTATTAGCACCTATATTTTTTTTTTTTTTTGTTATAGTGCCCTATATAAATCATTATTTTAAATTTATTTTAGTATTACTACTTGTCTTGTAATCAGATCGAGTAGTTTTTTTTTTTTTTTTCACAGTGCCCTATATAAATTATTAATTTAAATTTATCTCAGTATTACAATTGTTGTTATGAGTATACTTGAATTGAGTAATATTTTGTTCAAGTGACTTATTTATGTTGAGGTCAAATTTTTTTTATCGAATATTTTAAAGTTCAAATTGAATATTTATTGAACTTAACTTTCTAAATTTAAGTATTATTTATAAATACTCATTATTTTTTAAAAGAAACAATTATTTATTTCCAAAATTAAGAATATCATATTCATACCAATATTTCATTTTCTTTTACTCTTAAATTATGGAAATATTAATTTATATTTCAAGTAACAAGCTTGCTTGCAAGTTGAATGTTATAAAGCTCAAGTCTTACTAAACGAGTTCGAACGAGCTTTTATCCAATCGAGACTCGAGTAATGTAATATTCTGAGTTTAATTAAGTGAGATTATGTTTAATTAATTATATAAATAAAGTTTAATTTATCAATTAATATATTTAATTGCATTTTGAGACGAAAAATTAAACCCGAGAGAATATACAAGCTTATTTCTTGCATATATTTTACGGATGGGTTCGTTAAGTATGACTAATTATTTCCTGAAAGAAAATAATAGCCTTTAAATTGGTATCTCGCATACGGAAGCTCTGATTCATTCCCTGAGCTAGGGTATGCTAGAGAATAAAGTAACGAAGAATAACAAGTGATTGGAATTAGATTCGGAGAACTGTAGAGAGAATGGTAAATTATTGAGCTAAATTGAGTTCGGAGTCAATTGTTGACTAACTCGATACTTATAAAAATTTACCAACGAGTTGGACTCGCCTAATTAAGGAATATCGTGGACTTCCATAATTAATTTTGTCATGGTAAATTAAATTTGAAATCGCAATATTAATTATCAGAGTTGAAATACACGCAAGTTGAACCGGCGGAACATATCGTCAAATTCTTTGCGACGAAGAAAGTCTACACAACAACAATGATTTTGGGGTGGTGGCATATTATTTGATTGTTTGAGGCGGTGGAGATTAACAAAATGGGAAAAATGGTGTGAAATACATTTTAGCAATATTCCTCCCATTTCCTTCACCATCGCCGTACGACATTCTCACCACCCCATCTCTTCGCCACTTTTCCGACCACCTCCGTTCGCCTCCTGCCAAGATATCACCACCTGAGGAAAGCCCTCATTGCAAGGAACTTGCAGAACTTGAGAACGCTCCATTTCATCGAGAAATGAAGGAGATAATTGCGTGCAAAGGTAAGCTGTCGGTAAATCAATAATTTTTTGATGTCGGCATAGAACTCATATGAAACAGCGATTAATTTGATTTTGGTTTGTATATTCATGTTCCTTATGTTGTAGGGAACTCTGTGGTACGAAGAACTTGAATATTGGACGTCGAAATTGTCGCCAATGCCGCTGAAAACCATTTTCCGGTGAGGTTCGACCCCTCTTATTTTTTCGATGAGTTTGTGTGTCTTTGTATGGTTTGAGCATGTATCCGTGATCTCTAGTTGTCTAGGATCATGATGGTATAGTTTGTTGGGGTCGGGAAGGTCTGAAATGGGAGTTGGAGCGAGTTGCACGTCGTAGCTCGTGAGTTCGTCGAAAAAGACAACGCATGTCGATCATCATAGCCGATGTCGATCAACATATGTGCATTGATCGACGTAAAGTCATGTCGATCTTCGATCAATGTAGGTACATCGGTCAAAATGTGTGCACGTCGGTCGAAGTCGTGATGTCGAGTTGCGTAGAGTGTCGACAAACACGAGCATGTTGATCGACGGTGGGATTGTTGATCGACATGGTTGTGTCGACCGACACAGATCTATGTCAGTCAACATAGAGAACAGAAATGTGAAAGTTTGATTTTCTTGTCCGAGCTTGATCCGAATTGATTTGCTTTCGATGTTTAAGCTTATATATGATTAATTAAACGTATGATGAGTATGTTTATGTGTTGGATTATGACTACATATATAAATTTTGATTAATTTGATTTACAAAAGTAAAATGCATTTTAGCCGTTAAAAAATATAAATGTACTTTAATCAAGTTGGTTCGTTAACCATGGGTTGGTTAACTTTTATAATTGAGTTTGTTTGAGTCACATGGATGTCTCGAGGTGCGAGAATGCATGTTAAACTGTCGGATTATGTTAGTCTAGCTTGTCAGTAATAGGAGTTGAAGTGTGGTATATTATCGGCTAAGGGCTAATTAGTTGAATATCAACCTGATTGTTGTATTCTGGTAATTATGATTAAAGGGTTATCAGCTGAGGAGCTTTGAAAGATGGGCTTCTACATCCATAGTCGACATATCTGTAAGCATAAAAGGTGGGGACTACTTTATGTAATCATGCAGGTTTTATTGAGCTGTGAGCTCCGTTTTTCTGAAAAATATGAAAATGGTTTTGTTTTTAAAGTTAAATCTATGCCAAAAGTTTTGTGTGTTATATTCTGTCCTCTGGTAAATCGTGGATTTCCAGAGAGGTATGTTAAGTGAGAATCGATCCAGGTATGTATGATATTTGCGCTAGTACTCTTTAACTTCAGAATATTAAGATCCCGTATGTTTGCAAACAATATGAAATGAAATGCTAGGGTTCCACAGCAGGAGAGCTGATACCCCAGGGTGTAATAAGGTGGTAAATCAATCATTGTCTCATTGTTGTTTGATCTGAGACACTGTGCACATATAGATTATAATGGTTAGAGTGGTTCGCCCATTCCCAGCTGTTCATCGTAATTTGAAAGTGGACCAACTTTCAATCACAATACGGTAAACAGATATAACATCACACACGTGAAATGATGCAGCAATAAAATGTTTTGAATGATCACGGTTTAATTTCAATAAAACCCCGTGATCCATTTGTATGGCATGGTATTCATATATAAATGTATTGTTTTTGGGCAATGTCTCCACAGGGTATGAAAGTACTCTGCCCCTGGTGTTGTTTCTAAAATGCACAGGTTAAAGCAAGGATGAAGGATGCGGTTGTGTGAGAAGCAGAGTAGCAAGTCATCAGTTAAAGCCAGATCCTGAGATATGCATCTCCATATGCATATCTCCATCACACGATCTTTGATCACTGTAAAATCTACAGATAAATTGCAGAACAGTGGCAAATAAATTTATAAGATAACCAAGGGTAGTCGAACCCAGAGGAATTGTGTAATGAAATTATTTCATATACTAGCCATGATCCTGGAATCTATTGTTTGAGTCAACAGAAATCAGGGGTTTGGGGTTTTGGAAAATAAAGAAAACAAAACGGAAATTTAAAGGGTTTTAGGAAAGAAATTTAAAGACACAGACTCTAGGGTGAACTATCAATCAAAATACATATCAATTAATTAACTTGCATTGGTGGGAAATCATAATATACTATAATTTCTAGGTCAGACAATTATAGCCTAGGTTACTAGCATGTGAATGTATATGATTTATCGGCCTCAATAACACAATACTAATCAACCTTTCATAATTCCACAGATTAACCCTACAATTACTATCTTCCCCTAGGCCAGATTGTTAATTGTATTCGAATTCCCTTTCCTGTTATTAATTTTCTCTTTTCAGTCCTTCAATTGACAACAATAAACCTAGAATCAATTTTATCTTTCGATCTTATTAATTCTAAATCCTGATAATTAAAACAGGAATTCAAAACCAAATAATTATTGTTAATCAATTAAACATGCATTTGATTGACATCAGTTGCCCTAGAACCCACTATGGTTTGTAGCAACACATCGCAGATAGAAAACAAAAAACAAACATATTATTAAATTGCATAAAAGTAACTTACAAGAAAATAAAGGCTCGTGCTGGAAAATAAAGGTGTTGAATGCTTCCCAAGTTCTAGGACTTAATGCCAGATAAAAGATGAATAAAACTCGAAATTACTAGTTATTTATAGGAGTGGATGTGTATCCTATCATGTCTAGGGCTGAAGATCCGATTTGATTCGAATTAAATCAAATATCGCCAGATTTGGTCGCGCGTTGATAGACGTGGCTCGGCGTTGATTGACACACGTGTCTTCATGCCGACCGAAGTCGAAGCTCCGTCGGTCGAAATCGATCCTTTATCTCCTCGTCTCTTCTGCGTGATCTCACGGTTTTGGCCATAACTCTCACTCCCAAACTCCGATTGACCCGATTCTAGTTGCGTTGGAAAGCTAACTCAAAGCTCTATCCACTTCCATGCTCCACTAGCCCGAATTCTTTGTGTGGAATAACCCTTCACTGCTACTTTTGCACACCCACTGCTTTCGGAACGGTTTTCCAGTGAATTTAAGCCTAAAATATGCAAAAATACACCGTGACAAGCATAACACCACATAGTATAGACTCATGCATCAAATATATATATATAAACTCAATAATACTACATAAAATAATAGAAAATAACATAGATAAGTGAGTAAGATTATGAACTTATCAAATCCCCCAAACTTGAACGTTTGATTGTCCTTAATCAATAGGCAAGAATAAAAATAAAAAAGTCATGTAATTAAAGTGCAATGCCTCAATAGATTCATCACATTCAAGGTTTAAAAATCCACTATCTATAGGCAGTTTGAAAGAGACAGAAAATCCATTCATAGTGGAAGAACTCACGGGAAGTGTTTCGCTCAACTCATAAGTGTATAGAATAAAGATGAAAGCACTCAACACATGTATGAATGAATTTCTATCATAGGCTTACAAATTTTCTACCATTTCTACTGCTAGAATGTGCATACAACTCTAGAATAAAAAAGGACTTTAATTAGGTTGTAATGTAGGCTTTTTGTGAAGGGTAGGGAGATTTTGGCCAAGTGACTAAATTAAATTGAGTGTGCACCTTAATCAATCCAAACCACCATCTAAGTTCATTCACCATTCTTCTCAAATATATCAACAACACAACTTTTTTTTTCTAGCTCATTTTGAATCTCTTATGCTCTTCCATAATAATGATTTTTTTTCTTTTTGTAAAGCTTATGAGAATCATAATTATTAATTGAGCTCTTTTTCACCACTAATTTTTATATTTCTTATCTCAAATCACTTCTAATTCACCCCATACGCCACAACTCAAGACACGAGTGAGACAATACTTAATCTCATAGACAAGGAAAGAAAAACCGTAAAGGCTCAAAGTGGCTAACTAGGGAAAATTTTCATGTGAAGGGACAGTGTTTATGAAATTGGCTAACAAAGATGGCCTAAGATCATTTCCTAAACTTGTGCACACTAAGCAGTCTAGAAAAAGAAACAACGCAAGTTCTAGAGAAATTAAAACACACATGAGAATCTCACATCAAACGAAATTAGGCTCAAGTCTCACACAAGGGCTAAAAATTTCTTCCACAACTAACTTCAAATCAGTTCAATCAGCATGCAAGTATAAGTTTCAAATTAACCCTATCATGCGGTATTCTACATTCATAGGCATCTAATCACATTCCCTCATCAATTTGACTCATCTATCAATCGATTCTAATCTTAGTTCTCATTCAGGTTATATCAAAATTCAAAAATTTTTCCCACAAAATAGAATAAAATAAAATACTATGCATGCAGAAATTTAAAATACTGAAAGCGAAAATAAAGATAGAATATTCCTCCATTTGTCCACATCCCCCTGATAAGCTCATTATTTCACTCACTTATCTATATTATTTTTATATTATTTTATGTAGTTTTATTGAGTTTATATATATATTTTATGCATGATGTCAATATTAGGTGATTTTAGGTGTGTTTTGATGTTTATGCAGGTTTTTAGGCCTAAACTCACGAGAAAACCGTTCCAAAAGCTGTGACGTGTAAGAGTAGCAGTGAAGAGTTTTTCCACAATAGGAATTCGGGCTATTGGTGCATGGAAATGGATGATGCTTTGTGTTAGCTCTCCAACGCAACTGGAATCGGGTCAATCGGAGTTCGGATGAGGAAGTTATGGCCAAAATTGTGAGACTGCGCAGGAAGGGCTGAGTCAATATTTCCACGTCGATCGACGGGGATGCTGCGTCGATCGACGCGGACCTCTGATAAGCTCATTATCTTACTCGCTTATCTATATTATTTTCTACTATTTTATGTAGTTTTATTGAGTTTATATATATATTATGTGCATGAGTCTATATTAGGTGGTATTATGCGCGTTTTGGTGTTTTTGTAGGGTTTTAGGCCTAAATTCACGAGGAATCCGTTCCGGAAGCAGTGACGTGTAAGAGTAGCAGTGACGATTTCTTCCACAAGAGGAATTCGAGCTATTGGCACATGGAAATGGATGATACTTTGAGTTAGCTCTCCAACGCAACTGGAATCGGGTCAATCGGAGTTCGGGAGAGAAAGTTATGGCCAAAACCGTGAGACCGCGCAGGAGGGCAAAAGCTGCGTCGACAGATGCCATTCTGCGTCGATCGACGAAGAGCAAGAACTCCCGTCGATCGACGGGGATCATCCTCGATCGACGAGGTTCTATCTTTAGCCCTAGATTTGATAGGATACACATCCACCACTATAAATAACCTAGAAAATTCGATTTTCAAATAACTTTTCAATCCCCTATTGCATGCAATCATATTTTTAGAGTTTTTAGAGTTTGGAGACTTGGGGAACACGAAACCCTTTATTTTTCTTGTAAGTTCTTTTATGTTTATGCAATTTAATATGTTTTCTTTTGGATTTCTATCTGCGATGAGTGGCTAGAAACCCTAGCGGGTTCTAGGGTTTGAATATTATTATGGATGCATGTTAGGATTAATTAATTAGGTTCATGATTCCTGTGTATATTTTCAATTCTAGATTAATTCAAGGACCGAGAGGTGATGATTAATTTAGATGTCTAGCTATTGATAGAAGGACCGAGAGGTGAATATTAATAGTGGGAATAGGAATACATGATACGATCTACACTATCCAAACAGATGTACTAGATGTAGGAATTGAACTGATTTGCTTATCGGATTGACTAGTTTGGTGTACTTTGAGACCGAGCGGAGATGAGTCACTAATTAGTAATCTAGGTTATATTTGCCAAACAAGGAGATATAACATCATTGCTGTATTCCACCTGTTAAATTAATTGATTCCTACATGTTATCCATAATAAGAGTTCTTCCCTAGAATCTGTGTTCTTTAATTTGCTTTCCAAAACTCCTTTAATTTTCAAGTATTGTTATCTTTATTTTCCAAACAAAACCCTGATTTTGAATTCCTCAAACAATGAATTTTAGAACCATAGCTAGTACATAGGATAATTTCCCCATACAATTCCCCTGGATCGATAACCTTAGGGTTTACAAATTTATTTGCCGCTGTTATTATAATTAATCTGTTAGAAATAGCAGTGATCAAAATTGGCGCCGTTGCCGGGGAGTTGCTAGATTTTATCTTGTTACTAGTTCGTTCTAGGATTTGCTGGATTGAGTTTTATTTTTCTGTACGTGTGCGTGTGTAAGTTTTCGTTTCAAAATTCCACGTCGATCGACGCCCCTTAGCGTCGATCGACGTCGATCATCTTTTTGCGTCGATCGACGGACACCTTACGTCGATCGATGCTGAACTGATATTTTACCTTTTTCCTGCGCAGGTGCATGAACACGCGAGCCAAAGGAAAAACACTCGAAGCCTTTGTCCCTGAAATCGAAGCAACCTGCAGGAAAATCAAGAAGAAAGGAAAAGACAAACAGCGAGAGATGGCTGAGAATCCTGAAGCACCTCTACAAAATATGACTCCCGAGGAGCAGAGGCAATTTGTGAATGAAGTGCAGCAGCTGAGAGTACAACTTCAAGCAGCCCAGGCTGCTCAGGCGGAGCAAGCTGCAAGACTGGCAGAGTTGAACAATAGGCAGATTGTGGTTCCGCAAAGGTCCATCTTGGATCGATTTCTTCCACAGCAAGCAGAGGCCGGATTCAGAATTGGCATTGATGCCAACAACTTCGAGCTACGCACAAGCCTTATTCAGATGGTGCAGCAAAACCAGTTTGGGGGGAGAGCTGTAGAAGACCCATATACCCACCTCAACCAATTCATTGAGGTGTGTAACACTGTGAAGCAGAACGGAGTAACCCAAGATGTGATCAGAATGAGACTGTTCTCGTTCTCACTCAGAGACGAGGCACGGTCTTGGTTTGCTGGACTGGATAAGAGTCAGATCGGGATATGGGAGGAGCTTCGAGCAGAGTTCCTTACCAACTACTTCCCACCGAGCCTGCTGCTGAAGAGGAAAGCTGCCATCACCACTTTCAAGCAGATGTATGACGAGTCACTCTACGAGGCCTGGAAGAGATACAAAGAGCTTCTACGACTCTGTCCTGGACATGGCATCGATCTGGAGATGCAAGTGTGTCATTTTTATGAGGGACTGAACCCTCACATGAAGGAGCTGGTTGATGCATCTGCCGGAGGAATACTGATGAAGAAGAGCGGTGCAGAGAGTATGAGGTTGCTGGCTGATATGGCGCTGAATAGCCACCAATGGCCAACTGATAGGCAGCTACCAGTCAAAGCAGTCGAGACAAAGCCAGAAATCGACGTGGTCGCTGAGGTGAAAAAGCTCCGGGAGGAGATTGAAAAATTGGGCACATCACAAGTTGCAGCTGTTGCAGAGCCAAGCATGGCCATTGTACCCGTAGAGGCTGACTACATCAACAGGGGTGCAAGCAGTTCGTTTGGAACTGCCGGTACGGAGGTGAACTACGTTGGCGGTGGTTATCACAATAACTACCGAGGCAATCAAGGGTATCAGTACAACCATGGGCGATCTCACCCGGGTTTTTCCTACGCTAACCCTTCTGCTGCAGAACACCCTCCGCCTGGTTTTGATGCAGGTACTGGAGGAGAGATCGTGGAAAGAAAGAAATCCGTGCTAGAGGAGACGCTCGAGAAATTCATCAAGAGCTCGGATAATCAGTTTGGGAAAGTAGAAACCGAGGTGAAGGGAATGTCCAACCACATGCAGCTGATGACGAAACATCTTCAGATGATGGACACTCAATTGAGCCAGATTGCCACCACACTCGGCAATCAACACAAGCCTGGACAGTTGCCAAGTATGATAGAGGTAAACCCCGCAAAGGAAAAGCCAGTCAAAGCCATAACTTTGAGGTCTGGGACGAGCTACAAGGGTCCCGAGATGGCTACGGACGATTCTGGAGGCAAAAAGGAGCAAAACTGCGCAGGAGATGAGTCCACGTCGATCGACACACCATCATCGTCGATCGACGCAGAAGAAAAAAGCCCGTCGATCGACGCTACCTTACGTCGATCGACGTTGAAGTCTGTTCCAGACACGAAGCAGAAGCAGTCTGAAGATAAATTCCCTCCTTTGCCTTTTCCACAGAGGTTCGCGAAGCAGAAAGAGGACGAGAAGTTCTCCAGATTTGTGGAGAACCTGAAGAAGGTCAGCATCAACATCCCGCTGATCGAAGCACTGAAAGAAATCCCGGGGTACATGAAGTACCTCCGGAAACTGATGAGTAGAAAGAAGCAGTTCGTGGAGAACGAGACGGTGAAGATCCACGAGCAGTGCAGCCTGCTACTTCAAAAGCAGGTGCCCATCAAGAGAAGCGATCTTGGATGCTTCTCTATTCCGGTTGAGATTGGGGGACACACGTTCGAGAGAGTACTATGTGATACTGGGGCCAGTATCAACCTGATGCCGTACTCCAACTACAAACATCTCAACATCGGAGAGATGAGGCCCACGACAATCACCCTGCAGATGGCGGACCGGTCTGTGTCCCGCCCAAAAGGTATACTAGAGGATGTGCTCATTCGCGTGGGCCATCTCATTTTTCCTGCAGATTTCGTGGTTCACGAGATGAAGGAAGACGAGAATATGCCCATGATCTTGGGGCGTGAGTTTCTCGACACTAGCGCTGCTCTCATTGACTGTCGAGACGGCGAGATCACACTCCGAGCGAATGACGAGAGGATCACCTTTGTGATCGACAAGAACAAGAAGAAGACGGAGTGCAATCGAATCTCCACTACTGACGAAAGAGATGAATCTGAAGAGGAAGAAGCAGCTGCCATTGAGTGGGAGCGAGGAAACAATAGGGTAGCAGTGTCACCTGCGCCACCTTTTTCTGAGCTCACCACCATTATCAAAGACCGGAAAGTCTACATGGTGGATGCCAAAGGTCGGCGAGTCCGGACCCGACCTCCTTGGCAGTGATTTGAGGTATCGTCGAGCTGCGACGTTAAATCAAGCACTTATTGGGAGGTAACCCAACCCTTTCCGTATTTTCCTTTCAATTTTCGTTTTGTTTTATTTATTTCAAATTTCTGCTTTTATTTTTTATAGTTGTTGAAAAAAATAATAATAATAATTTTGGAATTCGACTCGACGTCGATCGACGCAGCCTGGCGTCGATCGACGCCGAGCAGCCGGCCGATTGGAAACACTTGACCCAAGGAGAGGGTCGCAAGAAGGCTTCACGTCAATCGACGCGAAGTGCCAGCAGTAATTATTCCACACCGAGCAAGGTTCGAAGACTCCGGGGGATAAAAAGTTGATGTCTGAGATCAACTATCAGGTATCGTTCCCTCTTTTGTCTGATTTTCAAACTTATTCCACTCTTCGAGTTGGAAATAAGTTTGGGGGGATGTGGACAAGAGATGGAACGTCTTATCTTTTATTTATTCTGCTTTCCGTCTTTAAATTTTTGCCTTAAATTTTAAAATTTTATTCTATTTTGTGGGGAAATTTTTGAGTGTTGATAGAACCCGAATGAGATTGTGAGAGTTGAATCGATTGAAGGTTGAGTTGAATTGATTGTGATTGTGGTTAGATGCCTATGAATGTAGAATACCGCATGATAGGATTGATTTGACACTTGTGCTTGCATGCTGATTGAGCTGATTTGAAATTGACTGCGGAAGAAAAATTTTGAACCCTTGTGTGAGAATTTTGAGCCTTTATTTCGTTTGATGTGAGATTCACATGTGTGTTTTTATTTCTCTAGAACTTGCCTATTTTCTGTGTTGAGACTGCATAGTGTGCACAAGTTTAGGAAATGATCTTAGGCCATCTTTGATAGCCCAATTCCCTAAACACTGTCCCTTCACATTGAATTTTCCCTAGTTAGCCACTTTTGAGCCTATACAAAATTTTTCTTTCCTTGTCTATGAGATTAAGAAGAAGTATTTGTTTCGCTCATGTCTTGAGTTGTGGTATATGGGGTGGAATGATTGTGATATGGAGATAAGAAAATATAAATTAGTGGTGAAAAGATGTGTGAAAAAGATGCTCAAAGAAATAATTAGAATTCTAATAAGCTCTCTAAAAAGAAAAGAATACAAAATTATGTAAAGAGCATAAGAGATTCAAAATGAGCTAGAAAAAAAAAGAAGAGGTTGTGTATTTGTTGACATATTTGAGGAGAAGGTTGGATGATGAATAGATGGTGGTTGCATTGGTTGAGAATGATCAACTCAATTTAATTTAGTCACTTGGCCAAATTTTCCCTACCCTTCACAAACAGCCTACATTACAACCTATTGAAAGTCCTTTTTGATTCTAGACTCGTGTACACATTCTAGCAGTGGAGATATTAGAAAATTTGCAAGCCTATGGTAGAAATTTCTTCATACATGTTTTTAAGTGCTTTCATCTATATCTTAAACACTTGAGGGTTGAGCGATACACTTCCCGTGAGTTCTTCCAATGTTGATGAATTTTCTGTCTCTTTCAAATTGCTTGTGTGTAGTGGATTTTTGATTCTTGACTGTGATGAATCTTGTGAGGCATTGCACTTTAATCGCATGATCTTTTGATTTCTTTCTTGCCTATTGATTGAGGACAATCAAACGTTCAAGTTTAGGGGGTTTGATAAGCTCATTATCTTACTCGCTTATCTATATTATTTTCTACTAT
>JAPKLW010005561.1:0-20489 GCA_026898455.1 Plectranthus barbatus | reverse complement strand
TAGGTGTGGTGAAACAGAAAACAGTCAGGATTTTGAAAAAAAAAAAAAAAAAACTGCAATGCTTGGATTGAGAGTACCTACAGCAGCGGAGTGAACTTCGCCGAACAGCACCGATGAAGGCGGTGAAGGAGTTGAAGGTGGTAGAAGAATGAGAGAGAAGAACTTCGCTGAACAGCAAGCTATATCCGACAACAGCGATGAAGGTGGTAGAAAAATGAGAGAGAAGAACTTCGCCGAACAGAAAGCTATATCCGACGGCTCCGATGGATGGTGAAGGAGCTAGATGAAAGTGGTAGAAGATGAGAGAGAAGAACTTCGCCAAACACTATATCTGATGGCGAAGGAGCTAGATGAAAGTGGTAGAAGATGAGAGAAGAAGTTCGCCAAACACTATATCCGATGGCACCGATGAAGGAGGCACAAAGGTAGTGGAAGATGAGAGAGAAGACAATGAAGTATTCCAAGAGTGTGATGCTGGATTGAAGAAAGTGAGTGGTTCATAAAATAAGAGAAGAGAATTTGAAATTTGAATTCTCGATTCTCGAAAATGTCAGAAGGTAGGTAATAATTGAACAAATGTAAAAAGTGCAATAATTGAAATGCAAAAAGTGTCGAATGATATTAATGCGGCAAGTTTTAACCACAATTCTTTTTATAATCTTTTGTAAAAAAATGACTATGCATATTTTTAAGCGCACCCTAGCATGGTTTTTAGATGGGGTTTTGGTTTTGCTTAAGTGTCATAAAGCTTTGATTTGGTATATTATATATATATATATCTTTGTTATTAATTTTTTTTTTTGCATTTAAAAATGATCTTGGAAATGCATATCTGTAAAAGCTGTCAAGAATGAAAGAAGTGTGGGGTGAGTCGAAAGTTTGGGTATGGAGAAGAGGCTGATTTGACGTGTTTAAGTAAAACAACAAATAATTAAATAGTTGCAATGTTTTTTTTTTTTTTTGGTATGTGGCTTCGCACGTGCATGTGTTTTATTGAATTGGGGGGAAATTTGGGCGGGATGTGAACAGTGATATCCGGTTCCATTTTAGTATATTACTAGATCTACACCCGTGCGTTGCACGAAATAACTTTTTCAGTGATGTTATTTATGTAAAAATTATAATTAATATATCAAAAATATTATTTAGTATTAAGATAAATATTATTTATAATTCATGAATGTGTTATTTAAATGAATTTGAACCTCTACTAATTGATTATAAGTAAAACTTTAAATCATTTACACTTTAAAATTGGAACACTCTTTTAATTTTTATATTTCTCTCCCACATTATTAATTTGATGAGTGTTGGTCCCGGATATCAGGGTATACTTTGGCAGCGGAAAATACGTAAGTTCGTTTCTTGCACTCTGCTGGTTACACAGCTGACTGGGACCTTGTCAGCTAGTAAGTCAACTGGCAACTGAGTATTCAGCTGACTGGCAACTGGCTGGTCAGCTGATGACTCAGGACTTAGAAAATTTTAGAGTCGAGTTTGCACAGTTATAAACTGGTTTCAGTTATACTCCAGCACTTGGGTGCTGGGTTTTAAATCAGTAAGTAAATGCTGAAAGCAGTAAATAACAAGGATATTTTATAGTGGTTCGATCAACTGATCTACGTCCACTCTCCAGTCGAAGCACTGGAAATTCACTAAAAAGAGTAATCCGGTACAAGATTTCCTACGATCTATTTCCAGCTGGTAGATGCCTCGTCTACCAGTTCACTGGATCAACCGCTCCCGGTCCTTGTCCTTCTTCAACTCTTGTCAGATGGATGGAGTGCGAGCACGTCACTTCAACCTCCTCCTCCGACTGATTGGGTGTTGAGTTCTCCCAAGAACTTGACTCTTGCTGGCGGCAAAACTGCCCGTAATAACTCTGGAGCTGGCTGGCTCAAGAGCTGCTATGTTCTTCCTCGGAATGAGAAAGAACACCAAATGAGATCAATAACTCACAAGCTAGAAGCTTGGAGTCTCGTGTTCAAATGATTGACACACGGAGTAGCTTTAAGAAAAGCCTCGAAAGATTGCTTATACGCTGATATGAATGCGTTTGAGCTTTCGGTAGGTCAAGAGTGGCTAAGATTGGGCAAGAGTATTGAATGCTGTTGGATCTCACGTATTTATAGACGTGAGATTCAGATTCAAATACTAGCCGTTTGGACACATCCGGAAAAGTCTCTGTCCTCGCATGTCCTTCTGCAGGCGGCAGGTAGGAATTTCCGGAAAGCGCCATACCTTTGATCGCTTTATCTGACACAGATCTCTTTGTGTCAGAACGACTCTATTCGTCAGTACGAGGAATCGGAACTGGTGTCTTGAACTGATAGACTTTAAGGTATCCTCCTTAAAGTCATACTCTGTCAGTTAATTCCTCGACGAATCTTCTTTTTGTCTCTAAGACTCTGGGAGAGCGAATCTTGAATTCTGCTGATAACCTCCGACTGGTAGATCATACTGGTGATCTTGTGCTGGCAGTCTCTGCTGGTGACTTTCCTTAGCACAATCAAGGTCTACCAATTCGTCTGATGTTATCTCTTGGAATCTCCCGTGACTGTTGGCTTCACCGCTGGTGAATAGTGTCAACCAGAACACATATTCTGCTGGTAAGATCTCTCAGCCTCCTGCTGGTGAAATCTTCCCAACTGGTGAACAGTAACCAGTCAATAGCTCTACTCCATGCTGATGAACAGTGTCAGCATGAGTCTTTGTCAGCCGCTTGCTGGTGAGACTTCTCTCAACTGGTAAGCACATCTCATGCTGGTGAACAGTAGCCAGCATGAGTCTTGATCAGCTGCGACTTACAACTCAAAAGACCTAAACAGGACTTTACATTTGAGATCTAGAGCTATCTAGAGACAAACTGACGCTGGTTGGACTTAGGATTTGATCCACCAAAACACTTAATCACCAAATCTAAGATCTAAGCTATCAGCTGGAGAAGGGAAACTTAGCCAGATTTCCCAACAATGAGAAACTATCAAATAAAATGATTGGATCTTAAATTTTATTATGTCTATATACTGCAAAGTCACCTAAACCCAATTTACATGCACCATGTAAACTAAAATACGATTTACCTAAGCTTAATTCAATAAATTAAACCATGTATTCTATTTTATGCAAATACTACTTAAAATTTATTATTGCTACCACCGTAGCTATTGTAAGATTTGGAAATCTATTATTATTATTATTATTATTATTATTATTATTATTATTATTATTATTATTATTATTATTATTATTATAAAAGTGTGGTCCTAATTTATAAGTATAGAGAAAAATAGTAGAGAAAAGTGAATTTCAATAATTAAAATAAATTGACATAGTTTTTAAGAATTCTATTTTTAGTCATAGATAATTAATTATATATTGCAATTTTATGAGCTACATATTATTCGAGACATTTTTAATTTGTAAATTAACGACGTCAAAAATATCTATTCAAAATGTAATGTAATGTGTTTTTTAATTTATAATACGATATTTTATTTTAGTTATTCAACACTTTTATTTGTGCAACCATTATATATATATTATATATTCTATAATTATATTGTGATATTAAGTAGCATTTGATATACTTATATAAAAAAATTAGATATACTTATAATAGTTAATGCAATAATACCGTACAACGCACGGGTGAAATTTTATTATTATAAAAGTGTGTTCCTACCAAATTCATTTTTTTATTTTATTTATTGAAGACGCAAACGTGAAATATAGTACAAAAGTTTACATACACAAAATCAACCTCTATTTTTATTGGTAGATAAAGATTACCAACCTTATTTTATTTCAAAAGTAAAAAAACAAATATTTGAAATAAGTTGCCGATAATGAATATGCAAAAATTGAACATGTAATTCCAAGTGAAATGAATGATGGGCATGTTAAAGTTCAAATACTATACAATTTTAGATTTAATTTTAATATTGTTCAGTATTTGTATCAAATTAAAGAGAAGATTTCATGTGATACGAACTCGCACAAAAAATGTTATGTAAAACTGGAATTGAGTAGAAAATGCTATCGGAATTCTGACAAAATTATAGATTTGGTAAATTTTTATATAATTTTTCATAAATAAAATAATGCCTTTGAATTTGATATCACATAATTTACAAATAGTGAAAATGAAACTTTTAATATACGTGCCAGTTTCTAACTTGATTTGTAAGTACGTAATATTAGAACTTCAAATTAACAACTATGTTAACGGTGATTAAATAAATTTAATAAAAAGAAAATGGACACCATCAAAAAATAAGTTCAAATTAAATTTTACTTAAATGACTCCAAATATAAATTATATGTAATGGCATCAATTAAATTTTGTTGAAACAATTTAGTTGATTTGTGAATTAGGTACTCACAATCATATTATATGATTATATCATAAATTTAATACGATTCAGAAAACACACTTGTTCATTTCTCTCTTCCTCTACCCTACACTTTCAAGTTCCAATACCACTGTCAACGCTTTAACTCTAGCTCTTCTCTTTTTTCCAAGACATCCATCATATCTCTCTCTAAAAAAAAAAAAAAGTCTTTCTATATGTCAAGTTTCCACTCCCAATAAAAAAAACATTATTAACTTAAATTTCATTTTCTCGTTCCCTATTCCTTTTCAATGAATAGTTTCCAGCTTCTGCAATTTAGCGACCCAGCTTTTGGTTTACGATTGGTGTTGTATTAAGATCAACATTCAATAACAGTAACAATTTTGCTCTTATTTCTCAGATCTCTGTATAAACTTCAAATTCTCTACCATCCTCTCTAATTTCTTGTCATTCATCATCTTTCGGAGAAAATTCTTAAATTCGCAGTTTTAGAACCACCAACTGCCAAGCTCTTCGCCGACACGCATTTTATCTTTCCTGACAACCTTATAAAAAATCATGGAGATGGCCTCTAAGCTCGGCCTGCTGCAGCCGGTACGACAAACCGGCAACAGAACTGCTTGTTCCCAAGCAAACTTCTGCTCTACTGGGACTACTCGGACACTTCCTTGATTTTGAATCATGCTTTGAGTTGCTTCTCGAGCATAGTGTACAACTCACTTTCAAAATTGTTGCGAAGCCGCTGCAGTCGGCCGGATTCAACCTTTTTCGGCAGATCTACTCCACGAAAGCTTGAAAGCAAAATTACTCAAAAGATTTGTCCTTGTTTATCTAAAAAGAAGAAAAAAGATTTACCCTTGCTAGATATTTGTGCAGATCCACACACCCTCGCGCGGTTAATCGTTTAACTGGAAGCACGTCCACACTGCACATCACCTCAACATTAACCCTATCAGGGCCCTCGGGTGAAACTTCTACTAACAGAGGCATTGGACGGATGACTGCTCTTTTGGTCGGAAGAAGTGATCGGATATGATCTGGTATGGTAGTTGAACACTCAACCTCTAGTCGCTGTCCACCGTACGCCTGAGAGACAATCTGATAGTGTAGATGTTC
Organism: Plectranthus barbatus; assembly: GCA_026898455.1. Classification (NCBI taxonomy): domain Eukaryota; kingdom Viridiplantae; phylum Streptophyta; class Magnoliopsida; order Lamiales; family Lamiaceae; genus Plectranthus; species Plectranthus barbatus. Next base: position 15,018 of record JAPKLW010005561.1, on the reverse strand, counting down.
GGCAAACTCGTCGTCCAGCCATTGTCCATTTCTACTGCAGTCTGCAGCTAAGCTGTGTTGTTAAATAACCATGTTCAGCTCTCATATTCAAATTATTTTCAATTAATTTATCTTGAAGTTTTTGAGAAAATAATAAAGTTTTGCAGCACTTGGGAGAGGAAAACTATTAGCAGTGGGGTGGATCTTTGGCGAGCTTAAAGGCAACTCCGCCCATCCTATTTGATAAGCACAGTTCTCAACCCTACCTACTGGTAATAACAAAGTCGAGGCCTGAGGGTGGTTAAGGAGGGGATGAAAGTGGTGGATGTAGGTTGTTTAGAAGATGAAAGAAATGACTGGAGAACATTGTGGAGAACAGAGTCGTCCATAATGAAGATGGAGGTAGGAGGTGAATGAAGATGGTTGAGCCATTATGGACAACAGAGTCGTCCATAATGAATAGGAGAAAATTTGAATTTTTGAAAACCAAATGTCAGAAAAGCTGTGAAAATTTTGCTCATTGCAGAAAGTGATTAATATTAGAAAGCTAAATTTAAACCACAATTTTTATAGTTTTTGGACTTTGCATGAATTTTGGGCGGACTTGATTTTTTTGGGGCGGTATTTGGTTTTTTTCTACAGTATTTTTCGGTTTCTTTTAGTATATTAATAGATAGATTATAGATAGTAGATAGATTTAAATATATAACTGATAGATTTAAATTTTAGTATATTTGGACTTCAAATTTTATTTAATGTCTTTATCTCTCAACAAACAATATAGGTAGGGATGTCAATAAAGCCCGAAACCGATGGGTCAGCCCGAAATCGGTGGGCTAAAATGCGGGTTAGGGTAAAAAATTTCAACCCGAAATTATTTTTAACCGAACGAGTTGAACCCGACGGGTTGGCGGCCCGAACGGGCTGAGCCCGGTGGGTTGTGGGTCGGCCCGTAGGTCCGACAATATTTAATAATATATTTAATAATTTATTATTTATTATTTCTAATATTATTTATATCCTACTATACCCATTAATTATATACCTAATTTCCTAGACCTAATTTTCCGTCACACAAAATCTCATCAACCTCTCCCAATGACGTAGTCCTTTACCCTCAAATCGAAAAATCTCTCATTTCTTCCTCTTTCACTGTCTCCCACTCGTCACTCTCCTAATTAGCGTACCTACTCATTTCTTCCTTTCAAGAACCTTTAGCCACTCGTTGTTATGTTCACCCAAATGAAAGCTATATTTAATTTTTTAATCATTATTTTATCATTTAATACGTTGAGAAATGTACTTCTATTACTTAAATTAGTTGGTATATAAGGATTGATGTTTTTTTTTCTTTTCAAACTATGATTATCCACTTATCACTTTTTTTTTGCAAAGATATTGATATTTGATGTCTTTTATTTATGTTGGTTCATCATTTTCTTTTTTTTTTTATTTTGTTTTAGGGGTTGTTAAAATATTTTAAGAAAATCTTTACAAAAATAAACTCGTAAATATTGCCAACCCGACGGGTCAGCCCGAAAACCGGTGGGTTAGGGTTAGGTTCAAGAATTTTTAGCCCGATAAAAATTCAGCCCGATTCAACCCAGACCGAATAGCCCGCAGCCCGATAGGGTTAGCCCGAAACCCGACGGGTTAGCCCGATTGACATCCCTAAATATAGGTCCATAGAATAATTTCAAATATTTGGAGTTGGCTTTGGGGTGCACAGATATCAATATCTGTTGAATAGACTGACACACCATAAATTTTATTATGAAATAAAATTGAAATTTACATGAAATGAAAATCAAATTAAGATGATTTGCATGGCAAGATGGGATTGGGCGGGAGAATTCATTTTTTCTACAGTAGCTAGACTGCTGTGATTTAGTATATTTAGTAGATATATATAGACTAGTACTGTACTCGCGTGAGAATTTTAATTAATTATATTTTAATATTAAATTTAATATTTCATTTTTAGACAAATAATATGAATATCTATAATTCATAAACTATAAATTTGTAAATTTTATTTTATAAATTGAAATGTTAATTTTTTAATTTGAACAATGATTTTGTTTATTATTGGGGTATACTATTTAAATGGGGAGTGGATGTTTCAACACGACTAAAAAATATGACCAATTAATTATAGATAATCACGTAATCACTTGCGCTCTTAGATCAACACTTATATTTTATTTTCATAATATATTGGATTTTACTTCATAATTTATAATTTTGTATGCTAAACAATTTTCATTATTTTTTTATGTGCGGAAGACTTTCAATATGTTATTATTGGAAGACTTTAGGTTTTCATCCAGTTATTTCTCCTTTTGATCTCCGTCCCTTCGAAAAAACTTTGATAACTGGTGTATTATAATTAGGGATGTTAATCGAGCTGACCCGTCGGGTTTCGGGCTAACCCTATCGGGTTGCGGGCTATTTGGTTCGGGTTGAATAGGGCTGAATTTTTATCGGGCTAAAAATTCTTGAACCTAACCCTAACCCACCGGTTTTCAGGCTGACCCGTCGGGTTGGCAAGATTTACGAGTTTATTTTTGTAAAGATTTTCTTAAAATATTTTAACAACCCCTAAAACAAAATAAAAATGAAAATGATGAACCAACATAAATAAAAGACATCAAACAACAATATATTCGCAAAAAAATAGTGATAAGTAGATAAAAGGTTGACCAATCATAGTTTTAAAAAATATCAATTTTTATATACCAACTAATTTAAATAATAGAAGTACATTCTTCAACATATTAAATGATAAAATAGAGATTGTAAAATTAAATGTAGCTTTCACTTGGGTGAACATAACAACAAGAGGCTAAAGGTGCTTGAAAGGAAGAAATGAGTAGGTACGCTAATTAGGAGAGTGACGAGTGGAAGATAGTGAAAGAGGAAGAAATGGAGGATTTTTCGATTTGAGGGTAATGGACTACATCATTGTGAGAGATATATTAGATTTTGTGTGACGGAAAATTAGGTCTAGAGAATTAGGTTTTTGGGTATAGTAGGATATAAATAATATTAGAAATAATGAATAATAAAATATTATATAAATATATATATATATATATATATATATATATATATATAATTAAATATTGCCGGACCTACGTGCCGACCCGCAACCCACCGGGCTCAGACCATTCGGGCCGCCAACCCATCGGGTTCAACTCGTTCGGTTAAAAATAATTTCGGGTTGGAAATTTTTTACTCTAACCCGCACTTTAACCCACCGGTTTCGGGCTGACCCATCGGTTTCGGGCTTTATTGACATCCCTAATTATAATGATTGTTTGCTACACCATTAAATTTAACTGCATACATCGGTGCATGTTTTATAGATATTAAACTTCGATCTCAAACTACTTGACATGCAATTTGATTTACTATCTCACATTTGTTAAAAATTTAACATCCAATCTCCCTCGACAACTCTTTAACAACTACAATCAAATCAGGGTATCACATTAGGGTGATGACTCTTGTGCTCCATTAATAGCAATTTGGTATTCAGATAATTATCTCAATGATATTGATCTTTATATAGTATTGTTTGGTCACCAATATTACATATTTCATAAAGATTCGTATCAGCATCATACTGTTTTGTGTTTGTGAGTTCAAGTCAAAATAAATTCACCATGTTTGTTTCTCAGTACTATAATACAAATATTATATTTCAACTCTCATACTCTCAACTTAATTTATTTTTATATTATCTCTACTTTATTTTACGTGACTGTCAATTTACTATAAAACATAATTACTTTAATTGATTATTTTAAAATCGGAGTAGAGACCAACAACCTAACTTGGTAATAAAAATCAAAAAAATTTGCACCTTTTTACTGTAAAATAAATTTAGTTATGTTGGTTCTATACATTTGCCACACATCAATCAAATCAGACTCACTTTACAACCTATTCGAATAAGATTTTCTTTAGTAAATGTTTGAATATTTGCTCTCCAAACCTCTCTTTCTCTCCAAACAATATATATATATATATATATATATTATATAGAGTTGTAATCATATGTGAACCACCCCTAGATGAGAGATAAGAACTACCAATCAACCCTTGATTTATTAAAATTAATGGCTAAGATTAAATCTTAGATTTTATTTATTTAAATTTATTTGCCTTTTTTATTATAATCAGAGGGTAAAGTTGGTAATGTAATTATATACTTGAAATATTTCCATAACAGCTCTCTAATTTCATTCGATTTCCATATATTTTTTTTTTATGTATACATATCCCTTTTTGTTTGACATTCACAATCACGATGAAAATATATTTTCCATACTTCATATAATTGTGGTTTTTAACAATTGCTTCTTGCTCCCGTAGCCTACTCACCTTGTTACCAAAATACTCATTTTTTATAGCCATGGAAACTTTTGATGATGGTCATGGTACTCTTTCTTTCCAATAGCATATATTTTTGTTTCCTATTGTAGAATGAGTTTTAATCAAGTTTTTGGACAAAGATGGTGATAACGAAGCGACTGACGGCTGTGGTGATGAGACCTAGAATACATCGTCTGGGGGATTTTATTCTTGCAAGAGTCTTGACCTCTACCCCACCAAATTTTCTGGTCCAGCGATTTTACTTTGGCTACATGTCTTTAGCGTTCTGTGATTTCTGCTGACTGCCAACGATCCTTTTGGTTCTTTTTAATATTAATTATTTTTAAAAACTTTTTAGGTTTGAATAATTGCAAATTTTACATCTGTAAATGTGCAGTACAACGATATAATAGTTGTAGTACTCTGATAATTTGAATTCACATAAAGAGTTTTGTTAATATTAATTATTTTTCAAAAAAAATTCTATTTTAAATTATTGCAGATTTTGCGCCTGTAAATTTGCAGTATAACGATATAATAGTTCCAGTACTCTACTAATTCGAATTTGTATAAAGAGTTCCTTATTTCTAACGTAAACGAAATTTATTATTGTGTAGAAATATGCATTTTTTACGCATGTATATTTGCATTTTTATATATAAATAGTTATAGGATTGTTCATGCTTTAAATTATATAAAAAAAATGTATTTGTATTGATAAATAAGTCAACTTTTATTTATTAACCTTTTAAATTGCTTAAAACTTGAAATCATAAAGAAAATAAAAATTAATTTTGAGATGCGATAATTTAGAGATACAATCCCATAAAACTAGGAAGGAAGTAGAAGTCAATTTTAAAATATAGTATTTAGAAATGAAATTCCATGAAATTAGGCAAAAAAATCGTTCATATATAATTCTAGTCACAAAAAAGAAACCCACCAAATATTGCAACTTTTTCTTCAACAAACTGCAACATTTATCTCATAATAATGCAACTTTTTCAATTATGGAATAATGTGGTAGCTAGGTTAAAAATTTAAAAACCGTCAATCATGCAACCACATCCCATTAAATTCGGTAGGAAAATATGTGGGAATATTTAATTTAATGTATAAAGACACTAATATCCTTATAAGCAAACTTTTAACTCTTTTGCAGCATCGATTTTTTTTAAAAAAAGAAATGATCTTGTACGTTCATACAATTAATCAATGATCCAAATTATGTCTTATTTCACATCTAAAAGGTGGTTGCCACAATAACACACCCCTATATATATATATATATATATATATAAGTGTGATGTATTAATATTACTTATTATTTTATTTTAATTTTGTAATGTGATATTCTTGTAGTTTTTAAAATTTATTTTATTTTACAATATACTGTGACATTTTAATATTTCTGCAGTAGTAGTTTCACATCTTAATATTACACATTTTAATTTATTTTAGCTATATTGTGACATCCTATTTTTTCCTCCTAATGTATTTTTCAAATTATAACTTGACCTTGTAAAATTATTTATTATTTTATTTTAACTTGAAACTATTACAATATTTTAATTTTTTTTCCATTTTTCATATTTCTGTACAACTTTATATTGTAATACATTTTTTATTTTAATGCATTTAAATAACAAATCTTATGTCTTTTTACTTCGTTTTTCATATTTGATTTTTAAAATACTCTAACATTACCTATTCATATCTATCTATATATTAAAGCAAAGAAGTCTCCACCAAAACTGTTCCCATTCTGTAACGCTCCCAACTGACCTTCCCGAACTTTGGGGCGCGCTACAGTCGTGGTGCAATAGTTTTCAAAATATTTTCTCAAAAACAGCGGAGGATTAAATAAAATATCTTAAATAAAAATTTAAAAACATATAATCATCTCTATTTTCTATCAAAAGGTGCTTTCAAAAGTTTTCATAAGATAAACCAAAAGTAAAAAAGCTGTGAGTGAGTTTTCTCAAACTTCACAAAACATGAGAAAGATAAATGTCAGATGTTCAGTGCAGTGGAATGTTGTGTGGTGCAGATATGCATGTGAAGATGCATATCTCAGGATCGGTCTTTAACTCTTCAAAAGTACTCACCTTTACACCACCACCTTGTCCATTCCTGCTGCTAACCTGCGTATTTTAGAAACAATACGAGGGGCTGAGTACTAATGTACCCTGTGGAGACATGCCCGAAAACATATATTTTAAATATGAATGCTATGTCACACACACAGAGATAAATACGGGGTTTTATTAAAAATTATTGTGTTATCCAAAACATTATGATGTCGACAATCTAAAGAATGATAACATATTTGTTTACCGTTTTAACTGGAAGTTGGCCTACTTCCAAGTTACGATGAACAACTGGGAATGGACGAGTCACTCTACCCACTGTCATCAATTTGTGCACAATGCCTCAGAATCGCACAGCTTTGAGGCAACGATTGATTAAATGAAGAAAAGAAAGTAGCGCTGCCTTATCCCCCTAGGGTTTCTGTACGTCAGATGAACAACCCGAACTCATAAACAAAGTAAGGTTGCTAGCCTTTATTAACTGATTAATAAGACTAGCTCAAACACCACAAGTACTTGGTTCTTATCTCAGTAATTGAACTTTCTGATGACAATAATCAACAGAGGAACATATATGGTAGCACAAAATATTTTTAGGCATAGTCAATCAACTTTAAAACAAAATATTTTCACACACATTTTAGAAACTGAGCACAAGGCCCAAAAAGGCATTTTGCTTTTACTCATAATAGTCCCCATCTGTGTTTTGCTTACATACATTTAGATGATCTCGTTAATTGTGTAGTTGAGCTATTACGACTTTATCCTTCAATTTCCCTTCAAACAATAATCACACAACATACATATAATTAGGATGGATAGTCTAAGCATACCAGTCAGTCCGAGCTGACGTCACTTGACATAAATCAGGACCTATGACTGACATTCAAACTGACATCGCCCAACTGTTCGACATGCATTCTCTTCCCTCGAGACATGCACGTGACTTTAACAAACTCAATCAAATATGTTAACCAATCCACAATTAACTAACCAACTCAATTAAAGCGCGTTTATAAATTAAACGGCTAAACATGCGTTTAACTTTACGTTAATCGTCTCAATCAAAATTCAACATCCGAAATCATAATCAAATGCTTAATCATGCTCATAACATGCTTAGTTAATCATATATCAGCTTAAACTTAAAAAACAAATCAAATCAGATCAAGATCGGACCTCGAAAACAAAATGCCCATCACTATCTTGTTGTGTCGACCGACATGCTTCCTGTGTCGGTCGACACAGCCATGTCGATCGACACGCATAACCGCCGATCGACATGCTGCTGCTCGACACAACACACGCCTCGACTCCGACGTCGACCGATGTTCACACACATCGATTGATGCATCGACATTGGCCGACGAGGCTCCGTGTTGGTCAACGCACGTGTGTCGATCAACAGCAGCTGTGTCGATCGACGCACGTCGTCTTCTCTGACGGGTCGTTGTGCTGCGTTTGTAAAACTATTTTTTTACCATTTTCAGACATATACAAGCTCCAATATTCATCCTAGCATGCTCCTAGACACTCAAGAATCACGTAAATATGCTTTTCAACCATTAAATCATGAAAACTCGCCAGAAAATAAGTGAGGGTCGAAGCACTCACCGAAAACTTTTCAACGATGGCAGGTGGGGTTTTCCGGCATCCAAACAACGAGTTCTTCGTATCAACGAGTTCCCTACGACACGAGGAACACGAATATATGAGCTATAGTTCGATGTTACACTATTTTGTACGAGCTTCAAACCAATATAAAAAATTATCGTCAAACTAACGGCTTACCTTCGCACGCGGATAACTCCGTCGTCTCTGTACGAAATCAAATGTTCTTGAACTCTTTATAATCCTTGTAGAGCGTACTTTCTTTGAGTGGTGGTGGCTTGATTGGAGGTGAGTGGAGATGATCGGAATAAGATGAAGAAGGTGGTGGTACGGTGTTGGTGGAGAAATGGGAGGAAAGGAAATGGAATTTGTGGAAATTTGTTTTGATATATGATTTCCCAATTTGGAAATATCATTTCCACCGCCTCCATTTAAGATGCCACCCACCAAAATAAATCAAAGTAGTCCACCTCACTTGTTGCGTGGTGAATTTTTTATTTTCCTCCATTTCAACTTGTGTAAAATTTTCTCTGTTGACTTAATTTCTTGGATTTACAAAATGAATTGCATTATTTCAATTAAACATGTAATTATATGAAAATGCTTTATTTAACGAGCTCATCTCATTTATATTATTTTCTAAATTTTGGAGATATAAATATTGTCCAATTTCTCAAAACTCAATAAATTACAATTCACTTCTCGGATCTCTGAAAATTATACCGATCATTTCGCATCCTTCCATATTTTAATCCCAAGCATCCTTCCATTCTTTTTCATTATCAATATATTTTAACAAAGTATTATGATTCAGTAGTTGATATAAATATATTATGAATTAATACTGTGAAGTACGAAAATGCGAATATGTAAGTTTGAGACACGGTTGTCAAACTTACTCGCATTAACAGGTTAGTGTCAAACCTTATATGCTTACAACTTTGACTCTTCAATGTCAAAGTTCTGAATCTGTTTGGTGCAACTAATTCCTACATTTTAGGAAACTTATATTTATCCGTTTAATGACGTTTTTACTGATCCTATTTATTAGGATTCGTATGTATTATGCCTATTAATTATATCTTATTTATTATATAGTTTATATTATTATTATAGGTTGTTATTTTAGTTCCTAAATAATAGGGAGCACCTCTACATCTTTATCTAACCCCCACGTGAGTTAGTGGGAGTTCATTTTTGGTGTATGAACAGGTAAAGACGTGGAAGAAGACACGATCCATTACCAAGTAGTGGGAGAAGTGTTCGTGTGCTCCAATTTCTATATATTCGTGACGAGGAAGACTAGAGAAGGTGCGGATCAGAGGTGAAACACATATTCATACAAGCTCTAGGCTGAATCGTCTTTCTTCAATCATTCATCAAGCGCACGAAGACTTCAATCGAGGTGTGGAATCCATCTCCGGAGAGTGAATCCTACGGTGGAGGAGCATTTGGGTTGTATCGTGTGTTTCTAGTGTTTGATTGCTTTTCGTAGGAATTTTACTAAGGACTGAACTTAGGAAAATTTCTATCTTGTTTCGTATTTTGTTCTTCACTTGTAAAAACCTTGTTTTGAATAAGTGAAAACTATTTTGCCGTGAGGCTCTCGAGGGTTTATAATTTATAAACCTTCGAACAATTAATTCCGTTGTGTCAAACTCTTTAGCTTCCGCGTGTGTTAAAATACTCTATTTTGCGAGTGTCAAACCTTTGTGTTTTACTATCTTTGACACCATTGTGTTAAACTTGGGCACTAAATTATATCAATTGGTATCAGAGCCTCTACTTGACGGACTAAGTAGTTTCTTTCCTGAGTGCAGTTTTTCACGATGGATATGTCTAGTGTGCCAGCCCGTCCTCCCGTGTTGGATAGCAATGGGATCAACTACAACATGTGGAAAACCCGTATGCGAATTTACATCAAAGCTGTTGATGAAAGAGCTTGGGCTGCGTTGCTGGAAGGATGGACACCTCCGAAGGAAGAAATTCCAGATCCTGAAGATGCAACAAAGACTGTCATGATTCCAAAAGACGAAGGAAAATGGACAAATGAGGAACGGGTGTTGTCAAACTGCAATGCTAAAGCTCTTAATGCAATTTTTATGTCTGTTGATATTGGTTGTGCTAGGTTAATTTCAAGTTGCTTGGAAGCAAAAGAAGCCTGGCTTATCCTTCAAGCCAAGTGTGAGGGGTCAGCAAGTGTGCGTAAGACCAAAATGAGACTTCTTACTACCAAATTTGAGAATCTCCGTATGGCTGAGGATGAGAACATCACCGAATACTTTGAGAAGATGGTGACCATGACGAATGAAGCTCTCGCACTTGAAGAATTGATTAGCAATGAAAGACTTGTTAGCAAGATGCTTAGGACTCTACCTGAAAGATTCAACCACAAGATTTCTGCCATTGAAGAGGCTAGAGATTTGGAAAAGCTGGAGATTGGTGAATTGGTAAGCATTCTTACCACTTTTGAAATGAATTTGAATGAACAAAAACAGGTCTACAGGGGCAAAAGCATTGCTCTTCGTGCTGGAAAAGAACCAGCCGATAAGATGCCAAGTTCATTAAAGTTTGACCTCAAGGTGTCAGACGATGAATTGCTAGATGAGGAATAGCCGAATCTAGTACTCCTGACGAAAAAGTTCAACAAATTCATGAGATCTGTGAAGAAAGGAAAAGGTGAATCCAGCTCAAATAGATTCAAGACTACAACCTCCGTGCCTTCAAGCGCCTCAAGTAACCAACCACATCCTCACGTAAGAGTGATAAATATGCAAAAAATGGTATTAATCCTTTTTCCGAAAGTTCTACTTTTGATAATGTCAAGTGTCATGGGTGTTCTGGAATGGGTCATTTTGCTAACGAATGTCCTACTGTTCTAAGAAGAAAGAAGTTAAACTTTAACACCACCCTGAGTGAAGACTCTGACACTGATGTGGATGAGGATGAGCAAGTTGTGTTATATGTTAGGATTGAGGAGCTCAATGAAGATGATTTGATGGAGGTGGACAACACTGAAGAGCCTGAGGAGAAAGAAGATGCAAGAGATCTCTCTATTGTGCCATGTGGTGACACAAGCAACCGGCACAATGCATCTAACTCTCACGTGTCAATGTCTGAGTATGTTTCAGGTCAAAGCAATGAGGAAGAAGGAAATTTTGTCTCTTCTCCAGAAGAAATGGAGAAAATGAGTGATCTTTTTAACATTGTGGATAAACGATGTGAAGAACAAAGACAGGAGATTGAAAGACTAAAAGAGGAGAATCAGTCCATTAGGAGACAACTCATGAGATTAGAAGTCCTTCTCACTAGAAGGGACAAAGAAGTCAGCCATCTCAAAGAGAAGCTGAAGGAAGCTGACTCTGTCTTTGACAAAATCAATCGTGAACGTGACACTCTAGATGAGATCCTTGCCACCAAAACCTCTGATGGAAGTGGACTAGGATACGTCGATCAATCTACTCCGAGTTCTAGTTATTTTGACTCCCAGAACCTAATCAAATTCACAAAGAGGGAGTCTGACACCAAAGTGTCAAACGAGAAAGAAAAATCAAAGAAGTATGTGTGTCATTACTGCAACAAGGTAGGCCACATCAAGCCTTTCTGCAGGAAAAGAATTGCAGATGAAAACCAGAAATCAGGTTCAAACTGCTTCGTTGTTTACACCTCTTTGAAAACTAACATTGCAGGTACATGGTACTTTGACAGTGGCTGCGCCAGACACATGACAGGCGATCGAACATGTCTGTCGGACTACTCAGCGATTTGTGGTGGTTCTGTTACATATGGAGGAGGCGCTAAAGGAAGAATTTCAGGCAAAGGAACTTCGAATGTGCCAGACTTTCCAAAACTTCAACATGTGTTGTATGTGGAAGGTCTGACAGCCAATCTGATCAGCATAAGTCAACTGTGCGATGATGGGATGGTTGTCAAATTTGACAAGGATGTTTGTGAGGTATATGATAAAACTAACAGATGTGTTATGTTTGGCAGTAGATCCTCAGATAACTGCTATCAAGCTGAACAAGAAGGAAGATGCCTGGTGTCAAAGCCTGACGAAGCTGAACTGTGGCACCAGAAAATGGGACATGCAAGTACCCATTGCATTCAGAAACTTCTGTAGGCTGATGCAGTCAAAGGTGTTCCTAACCTAAAATTTGACCCTGACAAAATATGTGATCCATGTACAAAAGGTAAGCAGGTACGTGCTTCACATCCTGTTACTGATTCAGTTAACACCAGCACATGCTTTGAATTGCTTCACATGGATTTGATGGGACCTATTGAAGTTGAAAGTATAGGTCGAAAGAAATATGTGTTAGTATGTGATCACTAATTTTTATAATTATTTTTTTATAGTATAGTGACAAGTTAAAATTATCGTTCCCACAGAGATTGTAAAAGCGAACACCTCATATACTGAACCATTTGTTTTCGGTTTGTTGTCTAAGTAAATAGAAATTCGGAAAGGTTTTGAAATTTAAAACTAAAAATTTTGCAAGAAAATTAAATTAAAGCAGAGAATTAAAATCGGGTTTTAAAACACTAGAGAAAAGATCAGATTCCAGGGCAAGTTCATGTCAAGGATAGCATGCAAGGAAATTTTATCGATCAATTTTTAAAATAAAGATTTGGTGGAACATCAGAAAAAATATCACAAATTCCAGGGTTTGGCAATTCATAAAGTAGATTATCAATTTCCTATATCCTTTCGGTCTCTAGAAAAATTGACAACTCCCAAAGAACATCAGATTTATTCCTATGGATTAAATTCCTCTTTTCAGACATACTAAAAATCCATATTATCAATTCTTAAATCCATTAATCAATTTTCACTTTTCAGTCTCAAATTAATTAATTGTGAAAACCTATCAAATGGCCAATTTAATCAGATTAAGAAAAAGCACAAGAATTGATAAACCAATTAAAAATATTGATCGATTTAATCACCTAAACATGCATCCAAGACAATCACATAAACCCTAGAATCTGAATAAGGATTTACCTACACATATTCATGTTAAACAGAAATATGGAAAGATAAAACCTGTAACACAACTTCATAGAGAAAACAAGCCTTGTAATTGCATCCAATCTTCAAAGGTTCGATCACAATCCTCACCAAAATTTGAAAGCAATTCAAGGGCAAGAAAAACTCTAGGGTTCTAGTCTCAAAAGTGGCATGATGATTAAAATTCGCCTAATAAAAACAATATATACTAAGTTTAATTGTCCCAACATGGAAATAACTTAAAAGCATTAAATTCCTCCAGAACGACCCGAATTTCGATCGACACAATTCCTGTCGATCGAAATGGGCTCTTCAAAATCGAACACTTGAAGCTCTGTCGACTGGTTGCCTCAGACATCCCTGTCGATCGACACAATTTCTGTCGATCGACAGGATTTCTTCCTCTGTCGATCAGCTTGATTTTCAACGTGCTCTCCTTTTTGCAACATACCTCTGTTTCGATCGACACACTTTTTGTCGATCGAAACAGAGGCTTCGGCCAAAAACTCCATATTCCAGACTTAGCCAATTTTTACTCCAAAAACCTGCATTTTCAAGCATAACACACAACTCAGGCATAAAAACACTACGATGCTCATAATTCAGAGTAAACACACTTCAATCTAATAAAAACACCCCAAAAATCCATAGATAAGTGAACGAAATAGCGCACTTATCAACTCCCCCAAACTTGAACTATTGATCGTCCTCGATCAAAACACCAAAAGAAACGTAAATTCATGCAAATAGAGATGTGCAATGCCTCACAAGATTCATCACAATCTAAGCACACCCTCATCAGAAAGACAATGTAGTCAAAATCCAATCCAATTCATCAACTGTTTCGGGAAGTAAGGATATTGCCAAAACCCTATGGATAATCACCAAAACCAAACTGAACCGGATCGATCTATGGATATTGCTCATAATTAAATATTCTCAAAACCCTAGCATGCTCCTATGAATTTAATGCATAATTGTGGATTGAGAGATTACCGTAAATTCGTAGTGTCTGTACCGATCTTTTGCGTTTAAATTCCAAGAACCAATTCAACCACGCAATCCGATTTCTCTACGGAAACAGAAATTAGATAACTAATCTCTAGAGAAAATCGAAAAAAATGAAAGGGAAAGAAGAAATCTGTTGTTCTCCAGATCAGGTCTTCAGATCTGTGTCCCGGTGCTGGTCAGATCTACTACTGGTGAGGACTCCGTAGATCTGTGACTTGAGTAGGACCAGAATCGAAATTCTCCTCCCTCTTCTCACCAAAAACGGTGCCCACCTCTCTCTCTCTAGGGTTTGTGTTTCAACTGTGTTACAACTTATGAGAGAGAGCTGTCTATTTATAGACCTAGGGTTGGAAACCCTAATGGGCCATTTTGGGCTCAATTCAGCACACTTGTTGGGCCAGACCTGGGACCTAATGCAAATAATAAAGTGGGCCTATAAATTAATTAATTCCCATGTCCACAACACAGGACACAATTAATTAATTAATATTAATTCTTTTTCACCACAGAATTAATACTGACCTACCCCTTTATTACCACGTTGTGAGAACGGGTTGCATTAATTGAGAATCCCCATATTTAAGGTTACCGGACATCCATTAATTAATCGGAGCCTCTGACAAGCTCTAACTACAATTAATTAATATCTTATAATTCCTGAGTAGTACCACTCAAACCTTATCACTCGTGCCTGAACTTAATCAGCCTGCAGGACTTTGGCACGATGAATGTTATTGAGCTCCTCAGGGAATGTCCCCATCCTATTACTCGGATATGGTTACCTAAGTTCAGTCTCAGGCGGTACTACACGAACTGCTGTTACCTAAGATGCGGATATACGAGCGCGCTGTGTTGGCTCTCCACCATGGCAAGTCAAAGCAACAGTCAACCCGTGCAAACCCCTGAACCTTCGTTAGGGTTTGGACTCAATCAATA
>JAPKLW010005560.1:0-20495 GCA_026898455.1 Plectranthus barbatus | reverse complement strand
AGTTGACTTACCAGCTGACAAGGTCCCAGTCAGCTGAGTAACCAGCAGAGCGTAAGAAACGATTTAACACATTTTCCGCTGCCAAGTTATACCCTGATAATCCGGGACCAACACTATTAGGCTTTCAAATTACTAGTGAATCCCCTAATGCTTTATGGTTTTGTATTAATAGGCAGATTATAGAATTTGGAGTGTCTAAATTTGCATTAGTTACATGATTTATTTTTTGTTCTAGTGCTTTAGATCCCTGTGCCGACCATGATCCTTCTAGTACTTCGATTTTTCGTACAATTTGTGGGGGTAGGAATCTTAGTGCTAGAGATTTATTGATGATTTTTAGGGATAATAAAATAGAACACACTAATCAGGATTTATACTTGAGGGTGGCTAATATATTAGCAGCGTGGAATTTCGCTTTAGGACTTTCTGAAAAACGAAAGATTGAGAGTTAAGTATATGTTCTGGTTGAGGATTTGGGTAGGTGGGGTTCATTTCCATGGGGGGCATATGCTTTTCAGGGTTTATGTTACTATTTGGACCTTGCCCCCACCAGAGCAGATGGAATCAGTGGAGGGAGCTTTACTTTAGGCGGTCCCATTTGGGCGTTACAGGTATAATTTAATTTTGTTAATTAATTCTTACCCCTACAAGATTGTAATTTATTTTTTTTTTTTTTTTGTAGTTGCGGGCCTATGAGGCCATTCCTAAGTTAGGTCATGCATGCGCTATTCTGCGAAGGCCAAATGCACTCCCTCGATTTGTGAAATGGGAGTTCACGAGGCCGGCGACGATTGATTGGGGGCAATTCTTTATTCAAGATGAGGTATGTAATTAGTTGGCTATATAGATTATCCTTTAATATTTTTCTAATTGTTAGTTCTTTAATTCACAACTTGAAGTGGCTTCTAATTTGGAGGCTTCTCCTGCCGAGAAGCAAATGTTGTATTTTACTTCTGTGGAAATGGACGATCCGATTGGGGTACAGTTTCGACTGCCAGAGAATCCAGTACATGGTGCAGGATGGGGTGCAGGACGGGGTGCAGAACAGGGTGCTAGACGGGGTGCAGGACGGGTTGGGAGAGGAGCTGGTGGGGAGAAGAGGGAGGATCACAGCCACCAAATTTGGGAGGATCACAGCCGGAGACCTTTACACCATCACATAGACGCACTCGTCAGAGGCATCATGCATCTTCTTCCATTGGGGGGATTCCCAGGATACTAGGAGGCATCGTCGATCTGGGAATATATTGGATAGTATCCGGACCATTATTTATGAGGCACTGACAGATAGGGTGATCCACCTAGTTACAGACTTATTCAGTGCATCTAGATGCCGTCATTGCACAAAGAGGTTTTGGCTCATGATAAGAGTCGGGATTGGAGTCGTAAGGCTCATATAGAGACAGAGTAGGAGATGGAGAGTAGGAGGAGGAATGTATCTGGTGGTGAGACCAGACAGAGGCTGGATGAGACGCAGAGGAGGAGGAGGAGTGTATCTGGTGGTGAGACCAGACAGAGGCATGAAGAGGCGGAGAGGAGGAGTGTATCTGGAGGTGAGACCAGACAGAGGCTGGAGGAGACAGAGAGGCACATGAGGGATACGGATATTCGTAGGGGTAAGAGACCCGTAATCCCTGATGATGATTGTCTGAGTGTTTCTGGTGATCGGGATCAGCGACAACTAGTTTTATCAGACAGTTCTGATAATGACGTTGCTACCTCGCATCCTGGGGATCCTGGAGAGACCAGTAGCCAACCGAGGAGGACGACTAGTCGTAGTGATTTTGTATCCTTACTAGCATATGATATTCCAGATCTGGTAAGTATTATTAATTAATTTCATTTATGTATTTATTTAGTTATCTTATTTATGTTTTCAATTTTTCTTATATAACCGGATGATGAACGACCATGGGGGATTGGGATAGATGTGCATTTGAATTATAATAAGTGGAGAGATGGTGATGCCGGTGCAATCAGAGTACAAATGGAGGGATTGTGGCGATTCCCGCAGAGTTATTTTAGCTTTTTGGAGAATATGAGCAACGATGTTACCCAATATATTATAGATGCGTATATTCCAGTACTGCAGAGGAGGCTATATATGACTGCATATACGACTGTTCGGGTTATTCTACCAAAATTCTTTGTAAGTGAAGTATTCAACCTCAAATTATTTTATATATTCTTTAGTAATAAGTATTTAATACTGATGTTCTATATTGCTCAAGATTTTGATGAGGCATCATTATCGTCGAGATGGAGCACCCCGCCTGGAGCCAGATGACCTCTTGGATTTCTATAAAGGCAAAGAAACTCCGGCGTCAAAAGATTGGTATGGTGCAGATACGGTAAGTACTTTAATATTACAATTTGATGCAAAAGATTATTATTTTCTATAAGTAGTTAACATTTGTTTATGATTGTTTTTCTTTTGTAGATTGTGTTACTTGTATTCCTGCTTACTCACTGGGTTGCTGTGAAAATCAGCATTCGAAATCATACGGTACACATATATGATGCCTATTTGGCAAATGTTAGTCTTTAACAGCATACCAGACTGGGCAAAGAATTGGCGAAGATGACAAATAATTTGAAGAATTATCTGAAAGCCGCACGCTATTGGGAAAGGAACACTCTCCAGCTTACTATTCGTCATGCCGCCCCGTTAGAGATTTGATGGACATCACTTTTTCACGGGCCCCTTCCGAATCAAAGCGCAACTTATGCGCTAGCACATATTGAAATGCTCTTGTTTCGACGTCCGACACGGGCGTGGCTTGAGAGCAATGCGGGCACCTACTTTTATTGTACCTTTATAGCATTAGAGATATTTGAGTATACTACCGAGCCTTGAGAGATTTGTTTTGTTTAGTGTTTTAATTGAACATTTTTATTGTTGTAAACTATTTTAGTTTATGATTATTTTATCTCACTTATTTTTCGTGCAAACATACATTTATTAAAATGATGAAATAAGCATACAACTGATAACCAAACATTACAATTTACTGATTGTCTGGTACCCTATCAGGATAACTTCGTTTTGTATGACCATATGATCTACAAATACTACACCGTTTAGGGGCGCGATGTCTGCTGGTAGAAGATTGAGAATGCTCTGCACCTGATGGACGTCGACTGTTTCTTGGGCGACCTGCTTGACGTGTTATTATTGGAGGCAAAACAACTAATGATGCTGCTTCTGATGAAACATCCCATTCATTTTGAGGGGGTAGAGGATTAACAATCCCACCATATATCTCACGCCAAGTCTCGATCTTGTAGTAGGGATAAATGTAGTCATACAGATTATCACCATTTGCCCTATAAAACAAAATTAAAACTATTAGAGGTTAAAATTGAAAACAAAATAATGATGTACGGTCGTACCGAATTGCAACTGCTGCATGAGCGCACGACATGAGATCGAGTTAAAACTCACGACAGTCACAAATATGAGATTGTAGATCCACATTCCAAGATCGAGTCTCGGCATTCACCTTGAAGACATGTTGCGATGTGGAAACTACATTGTATGTGTGTGATTCATCCACTAAAGGTGCCATCTTCGCAACAGCCTCCTCCGTCAACTAATCAGTCTGATTAGCAGCTTTGGCACATCGCTGGTCGAACCACTGTTCGACAATATTTCTATACACTTCCATGAGCAAGCAGATTGGCAAACGACGAGCATCCAGCTGTCTTGCATTGAAGACCTCGGCCGAATTTGAGGTCAAGAAACTGTATCGGCGGACATGACACTTTGATTTAGCCCACTTTTCAGGTCCGACGTCCATTAACTTGTCATAGGCTATCGGATTTGAAACTTTCATTTGATCCATAGCCTGCTTAAATATAGTCGGTCGATACGCATACGCAGCGCGATGGTACAGGGGGACAATGTTCGGACGAAAGCTGGTCAATTTATTTTGTAAATGATAAAAACAAAGTCCGTGTGCGGTACCTGGATACACCGTGCTCATAGCATTCGAAATCCTAATGTGCTGGTCAGAGAAGATCAATAATTGATCATTGCAGCCAAAATCCATCCGTAGTCGAGTCATAAACCAAATCCAAGACTCATCATTCTCTAACGGACATACACCAATGGCAAGTGGGAAGACCTGTTCATTACCATCTTTGGTAACAGCAACAAATAAAACTTCTTTGTTTCTTCCCTTCAAATGGGTGGCATCGACAACAATAACTTGTCTCAGGGAAGACTCGAAAGCACTTCTACAAACACCTAGTGCCACAAACAAGTGGCGAAAACGTCCATCCGGAGCAATATCGAGATCTATCAACATCCCGGCATTGTACTGAACAAGTACCTTGAGGTACCTCGACATCATCTTGAAAGAATCCTCCACACCACCATATAACATCGAAATGGCTATGTTTCGAGATTTTAGCGCAACACCATAACTCGTTCGGATGCCAAAACTTCTTTGCAACTCAGCCATAATCTCACGCAGTTTGATGAGAGACCCTTGCTGACGCATCTTCCTTGCAAAATAAGTAGCCACAACTTTTGAACGAACATTACGTGCTCCAACTCCAGCAAGATTCATCCTACAACTATGAGTAGGTTTGAACTTGCGTACATTCCAACAGTGAGCTTTGCACGTAGCACGTATAAGAAATGAACAACTCTCTTCTCGTTTGCACTTGTAATCAACACGAGTACTATCCGACCGAACAACTTTAAATTCTTGTGTCTGCTCCATATGCCAGAGACCAACAGCAACGAGCAAATAATCTCTGCTCCAAAATATGGCACCCTCCGTCAACTCCTGGTCCAGTATGGTTGTGACGTCTTGCAGGACGGGTGAATCAGAAGTATTCAATGGAATGATCGGAAGTAACCAATTATTTAAATGGACTTCCAGACCTTCGGGTAGAGGATAAGTCGGCAAAAGATTTGAAACAAAAGCATTCATACCACCAACAGATTGCACCCATGTAGAAAATTCAGCCACCGTACAATGCATTAAAGATTTGTTGAAATCCTCATCCTTTGACTCAGACGAGTCTTCAGCCTCCTCATCATTGTCATCATCAGACTCCACTAAACCACCACCCTCATTTAAGTTGGGAATATGTGAACTCCCGCTTGCACCACCTTCATAAGGTTGATAAAAAAATATAGAAGAATCGAACCTTCAAAGGTCCTCCGAACATGGACTGAAAGTAGCATGCGGTGGTTAACTAAAGGAAGATATGAACGGTCTGTACGAGGATGGCTTCCACTGAGAACTCCCAACGCCCTGTTGATTACATTGTTGAAAATAACAAAAACATTGGGCTCTGAAAAAAAAAGTGCAAAGCCGCTGCATATCAAAATCCGTCGCCAACAACGATCTTACATTTCTTCCACTGCAACTCTGGGCTATATAATATAGATTATACTCAACTTAAAATTTTTGGAATCCAGAAGAGAACGGATGCTGCTTCTTAGATACTGTATGGAAAGATTGGTCATTAAGATGTAAACCAGTCTTTCCTCTCCACCCACGTAGTTGCATGAATCATCAAATTGCCCATTGTAATGAACAAAGATAGTGCACCAATTATCCATTTTCAAAAGAAGGAAATGAGAAAATAAAGTGAATATGTGGAAGATGGAGAGTAGAAGGAACGAAGATATAGTGAATGTGTATGCTTCGTCTTTTGCAGATGAAATGAATTTTATATACAAATCAATCTCAATTATTTTAATGAATTGATTGGACTTCTCAATACAGTAAATGGCCATTTACTCATCTGTATTTCAATGTACGCGAAATTTGCATCCACTCATGTAGTCAAAAAGAAATTTGATTGTCATGCATTATTCATGACAACATACTTTATGAACTCATTTGACCAATATTGCATGTAAAAAGTTAGGAAAATAATGCACATGGGACAATAACGCATGTAAATAATCGATAATCATGTAATTTTCATGTCAGAATATTTATAAATTAGACCATAGTGCGTGAAAAAAGTAGGAAAAATTATGCATAGAAAAAAATAAATAATAATGAAACCGACCGATTCAGACTCGATTCTGACCCGGGTCAAATCCGGGTCGATTTTGGTGTGTTCCCCCCTATATTTGGGTCGGTCTCGGTATGTTTCACGAGTCTAACTCAAATAAGGCCGAATCAGACCCTACGGAAAATACAGAAAATCAATTTTCATTTCTTTTTAAAGCTGAAACTATTAGCTTAATTGAAAATTCTATTTTTAGTAATCATATCATTATCATATAAACAATGATTGAATCAATTTTGGCAACGAACACTTCCTCATGTAAAATTTTGTACTTTTATGTATTTTTTATATGTGTTATAAGTAGTATTTTTGTGATGTGTTTTATAAAAATGGATATTTAAAAATATTTCCACATTGACTAATGTAGTTAAACTATTAAGCATGTCAATATTTAATTGGAAATTAATGTATTTATTATAATAGATCAAACGATCTCATAAGGCTAGTCTGATGAAAATATAATCCAGAACTTTGAACCAAATAGGCAATTGATATTCATATTAGTATTAATATCACAACTATAATAGCATAATCTACATCTAGTAATAAAGAATGAAGATCATGAACTTCTAAATCATATTTTAAGTAATATTTGAGTTAAGTGCAAATGGTTTTTTAACAAATAATGAAGACATAAATATATTAATAAATAATATAATCTAATTATTTATAATTGCTGAGTGTTCAAAGATGGTGATGCAATTTAAATATTCTATTTTAAGAGAAATAATTATGAATGTAATTGTGACCAATACGTCATAAATTCGAGTTTTGCAGAAGATATTTAGGTGTGCATTTAAATAAATATATTACTACTAAAAAACAGAAGGAATTTTTTTTTTTTGAATAGTAACACATGTATTTTTTTTTGAATAGTAACACATGTATTTAAACACACGCACAATCAAATATCTCCGATAATGCTCGAACATGACCTCTTGGTCAAATGTAAGGTGTTTCAATACTCTACACGAACTTTACCTCTTGGTCAAATGTAAGGTGTTTCAATACTACACCCGGAGCGAGGAAAAAAAAATAGAAAGAAACTGAACACACCTACTACATTGATAGGATTGATCAAAATATGATTGAATGGCCAAACGGACTAAAACTAATTTTTCACATTTCAAGTAGTTAAAATGCCACATTCCTTGTTAGTTTATTTCATTTGACATTGATACCATGCAACTACAGTTTACAGAGGCCTTGTTTGAGTGAGTGTGACTATAAAGATGACCAAATGTCATAAAACAGAAGTCATAAAAGATAAAAAAAGACAAATTTACCATCACACTCCGAGACACTTGAAAGCACACTGCTAATCAAAAATAAAAGAATGTAACCATCAACATGCATGTACAATATTACCTTTTCTCATATACCTTGGTTCCTGAACACCTCTAATTCTCTTAATTTTCCTTTCAGCTGAGCATGCTCATTTTGCATCTTCTCCAGCAAACTCTCCATAAATTGCATCTCCTCCTTTAGATACTTTATTTGCCGATGCACCGACGCCACTGCTTCCACTCTATCTTCCATGCCATTCATACACCCTGCCTGTGCCTGAGTGATCACATGGATCCGCTGGGGTCTGCTTAATAACACCAGAATGCTCATCTGTCCGACAAAAAAATAAATAATATCATCTTTCAAGAAAGAAATTGCTCAGATTCAGATAGTTGTATATTAGACGATTTCATGTTTTCCCCTTGTTAAAAAAAAAATTCTAAGATGGATGCATGTATGTTACCTGCATTAGAACGAGAATCACAGCAATAGTAATGACCAGAAGTAGGGATGGTGTGCTCAGATGTCTTAAAGACGTATAGAATTTGGTTAGGGTATCTCTTAACAGAGATCCAGACAATGCCTCTCTGCCATTTCCTCGTGGCAGATCAGTGACTCGTTGGTTCATGTCCTTAACATCAGGTATGATTGCTGATATTCTTGCATCACTTGCCTTTGGTTCGGGCTGCTGCTGATGATTGCTTGGCTTTCTGGTTGAACGTTTTCATTTGCCATCATGGTGGGAGTAGAAATACCTATGCATTAGATGAGTTATGTAACAAAAAAGCAAGTAGGGATCATGTTTTTGGCAATTTAACAAGCAAAATAGATTCCGTGAGCCAAACATTTTCCGTAGCAAACTAAGAACCATATTATTAGGTTGTCTATGTCTGACACAATACTAAACAACAGATATACCTCCTTTTTCCAGGTTCTTCTGCTTCAACACTTCATGTGCCTGAATTATAAGTCCATTAAATAATTTGCAACAGTTCAGGAAATTATATTTGAATTAAGCAAATCGGGAATCACGTCTAGATCAAAAAAGAAAAAAAGGAGATACCAAATCTATCCAAATTGCATAAGCTTCTCGGCACTCTTCTACTGTAGACTGAACTATCTTCCCTGCAAGTTTTGCACCTAGTTAGCACTCTGAACAAATGTTAGGACAAAGCTCTTCAACTATACTGCTAAGGTGCTGAAAGCCTTAAAGTTCAACAACAAATAGAAGTCTGAGAGAAGAAGAAACAAAGCCAACTAGGCGGATCGGTTTAAACAGCAAATATACTGACACAATGCTGAATTCATAGATAAGAGAAGCTTATGCATATGTCCATTTAATGCAGATTTGACGTTATGAAGAACAGACGTACTCCCCGTCTGCCTAACTCACACTCCCAAAGCATATTTGGTTTGGATTTCATATTTCATTTTCCTTTCCTCCATCTTTCTTTCTATCCATAGGTCGGCTTCGTGCAGATAGATCTTTGCCGGGGGAGATTGGTGCTCCTTGAGGTATGCCTTTCCGGTGGGTTGTTCCTTTATCTGTCTTTTCCATCCAGTGCCCGCACTGCGTCAGAAAATCTTCGTCTTCGATCTCTCTTCGCAACGCAATTCTGGACTTACCGGACCAACGTTGCCAGCTCACTTACCACCAGACTTTCGACCAGCCGGGGGCTCTGGAGGCGATGCCGCTCGCGCCAGCAAAGGCGGAGGACACAGTAAAAACATCCATTATACAAAGGATGGGGGAGTTTTACTCCAAGGATCCGTGGGATCCAAAGAATTCCCTTATTCGGATGGCAGAGCACGAGGAGATTTATCTTATCATATTGATGATAATGGGAATGGAAACCAGAAGCACGACTGGGGTCTTCGTGGTCCAAGATAATAAAACCATCAGTAAGAGTAACTTAAGCATGAGACTTTTTGGTAGTACCGGTGAACCAGATGGCCGCGGCGATGGAATCTGGGACGGAGGACTTGTAGTATCTCTCTAGATCTGGCAAAAGCGAAAGAACCCCTAACATAATTCGAATGGAGGCTGACGGCTGAGCCCACTCTGGCCTCGCAGGGCAGGCCCCCCGAGTAAAAAAGGTGGGTGCCACTTGCCTTTCTTACTGGATTTCCTGCTTACCCGCTATCCTTGATAACAGACCTTTTTCCATTCTTTAAGTCCCGAAAAGAGTTAGCTATAGAGGAGCTAAAGAGTGGAGTTAGGAGCTTGAGTTGGAGTTTGAGCCCTTTTTAAGAGTCTTATAGAGTTACTTATAGAGCCTTGGAAATCGTTCGTTCTTCCTATTTCTTTCTCATGATATCCGACGATCAAGGCAATTCCGGTGAAACTCTTTCATTTCATAGAAGTGAATTCTTATTCTTACGTAAAAAAGAGCATTTCCTATTGATTTGTCTATTTGTAAGCTGTTTCTTTTTAAGATGGAAGATGAAAAAATATGAGCAATCTAGAATATCCTCTTGAGCAGCACCTCTTCCCAATTCAATGATGTATGAAGATGGGGCAAGTCAAGATGGCATCTGTCTAGAATAGAGTGCAAGTATTCAATTGATACTGTTGTATCACAATATAATATCACTCCCTGTGTCTCATGTGAAACTTCCGTTCTTCCTTCTGCATGGACAATAATTTTTGCCTAGATTGTATAAGGAAACTTTTCTAAGACGAACCTTTCCACATGGTTTTCTTTGAAAAGGCCACATTGGTGTAAACTCTCAAAGTGCAGCCCTGCGTGGAATCATTTCCGTCTTGCTGGACATCCCAACGTCCCTGATAAAGATCAAAATGAATACCCATGAAACAGATAGTGAGTGAGAGAATAAAAACCCAGTTCTCCAGACATTCAGGAGATGAATCAAAATACTGGTGGACAGCAAGGATAGGGTGGGTAAGATGGGACATTGGGTGGGAAGAACAACGAGGAGGATGACTTGAAAATATATCAGGTGTGCCCCCAATAATCTCTTTCATAATAAGTTAAGAGCGTTCCAATTGTATGTAAGAATCAATACCTCCACAGTGAAGTAGTCCCCATATGGTACATCATTAATTGTTTGAGAAGTATCAACGATCAAATGGCTGGCAAGAAGTTGACATGGTAAGTAAGATAAAAAAGTAAGAAATCATTATCCAGTACTTCCATGAAACCGTTTGTTTTTTATGAATCCTGCACTGTTACTTTCCAACCATCCTTTAGAGTTCATATAAATAAAAATTTACAAAATTCATGAACAAAATGATTCAATAATCAGTTTATATCCTCATCAAATCATAACATAAACCACTTCTGAGAACTAAAATATTCATTTTCTAACCCTTCATATGAACATCGTCTATTTTCTAAGGTCCAACTCTGCCATTTCTTTTCTAAGACCAGAGTATAACACTGCAGCCTACCAAATTATCACATAGCAATAGATATTCATGAACTATTCTTTTTTCGTATTCCGATTTACTTGTCAGATCATTCTATTAAGATGTAGCTAACAATGTAAACCTCAGGAATTAACTAACTAGGTTTTATTTAGTTGTTGTCAATACAAGAAAAAGTGATTGTACCTTTAATTGATAGTGCCTTTAACATAACGAAGTATCCGCTTAACCACTTGAAAATGATCAATGGTCGGTGCTTGTAAAAATTGACTAATTGAGTTAACAACAAATGATAAGTTCGGGCGAGTGATTGTAAGATACTAGATTGCCCCGAAAAGTGACCAATAAAGAGTAATATCATAGAAACAAGCTCAAGCTAGTGAGTATAATACCAGTAGCTAACATAATATCTACAAGTTTAGATTCGAGAAGCTCAAAGGGGGTGTGGATGTCTTGAGCATATTTAGCTTGAGACATAAAAATGTCATCATAAGTGTAGTGAACCTCTAGACCCAATAACTCAATCGACCGAGATCCTTAGTGACAACTTCATCATTTAGGTAAGAAATAAAACGTGAAATAAATGAAGCAAAATCACTAGTTAAAATAATATTGTCAACATAGACAAGAAGATAAAGCAGAACATCACCACAAGAGTAGGCAAAAGAGATGAGTCGGCACGGCTACAAGAGAAACCCATTTGCTGAAGAAAAACACTAAGCAGCTAAAACTAGGTACTCGATGCTTGTTTGAAACCGTAAAAGACTTTCTGCAAGCGACACACATGGTTTGGATATTGAGGATCACTATAGCCAAATGGTTGCTCCATGCAAACAGGCTGCGAGAGAAAGTCATTCAAGAATACGTTTTTTACATCGAGTTGATACAATGGCCACTAGCGATAAACCGCAAGTGTGAGAACCACATTGAACAGTGGCAACCTTCACAACGGGGTTGAATGTATGAGAATAATCCAAGCCCGGAAGCTGGGAAAAATCTTCAGCAACTAATCGAGTCTTGTGGCAGTCAATGGTGCCGTCAGTGAGATACTTTGTGCAGAAAACCCACTTTGAGCCATTAACATTAGTATGAGAGGGCCAAGGAACAAGAACTAAAGTAAGGTTTTTGCGAAGAGCAGACATCTCTTCCTCCATAGCGGCAAGCTACTGTGGATGCTTTGAAACAAACTTATAGTTACACGGTTCAGCTGTTAGTAAGAGGACGTGATGGAGGGCATGGAGCATAATCAGCAGCGTAGTGTAGTTTGAAAATACCGAACTTAGAGCGAGTAATCATAAGATGATTGATAGGAGGTAAACCGCATGAGAGAGAGAGAGAGAGAGAGAGAGAGAGATTGATCATGTTGAATAGGAGAAGCATCTAGCGATGACAAAGCAGATGGGGTTTGAAGTATGTGTGGACAAAGAGAGCATGGTGTGCTTGAGAAAGGAGGTGAAACACCATTAGCATAGGGAGTTGTTGGCTTGAAATTTGAAGTTCAGATGCACTCACAAATTGGTAGTTCTTGACCAGTTTGTGTTTCAGAAAACAGTTTGTCAGCGAGTGAGGTTTTTATAGTTCAATTCGAATATACTTCAACACTAAAATGTGTTGAGTTACAAAACCCTTACAGAAATGTAAAAAAAAAGTAAAGAACAAGGATTTATAGAGGTTCGGACAACTCATCCTACGTCCCCTCTTCAGGCCATGCTCTAGAAATTCACTAAGCCTCCATTGCAGACTGGTCTCGCGATCTATCGCTAGCTGGTAGATGTCAGTGTCCACCAGTCCACTAGCTCACTCACCCAGGCCTCTATTTTATTGTTCCTCCCGAACTGTCGAGCTGTTGGCTAGACGCTCGTTAAAATCACTGCTAGAGATCTGTAGTGACTGCTATGTTTTTTCTAGGAGAGAAAAAACACCAATAAAATAACTCGAGGTTAAAATCTACGAGTCTCGTGTTCAAAAAATGACACACGGTAGGCTGATAATTAGCCTTGATGATAAAAATGCATGAGTTTTCACTTGTGCAGAGTGTCATTGATTTTTCTTCATTTCTATTTGTTTCACTCTGAATACTTCGCATATTTATAGACGAAGTATGATCATTTCAAATTGTAGTCGTTTAGAGGCATTTGAGCATCGTCCAATCTGATGTGTCTCTTCTCTAACGAGAGCAGGGCACTTTTCATGAGGTTCTGCACCTGCTACGTCTTTTTCTGATACAGGATGTCGACATTCTTCTTTTGTGTTAGATTGGCTTTGCTAGTTCTCTTTGTCTCTTTGATGATTCCTCTAACTAGTTCTCTTTGTCTCTTCGTGTGAGTAGGAATTGAACTTGTAAAGTGACGATGATCCAGGTTGGTGTCTTTGATCAGTTTCTCCGAGTCATCAGCTTCAAACTGGAAGATGGTCTCTCTTTTCTTCACACGATCCAAATTGGGGCTTTGGATATCCACACAGTTTGTCTTGATCAGCTTAATTTGCCAGCTATGTTACAACTCGATATATCCTAACAGGACTTTACAAGTTTATGCGAACTAAGCTAATCTAAAGACACTTCTAACTTGGTGGTTCTTATACAATTTTTTGACTCATCAAAACAATAAATAGGTTGGATACTTCCTAACAGGAGCTTCGGCAGTATGAGGCTCAAGAAATTAGCAGAGCTCTAGCCGAGTAAGGGACGACGTTGCAAAAGTGCCAGCAAGAGGAAAACGCAACTCATCAAATTGAGCATGTCGTGTAGTATAAACCCAAGATATGGATGATCCATATCTTTTTCCTCCCCTTCGTCGGCTGTTTCTCCCCCTCTGATCATGGCGTCTGATAGCAACTCTCTCTCTCTCTCTCTCCACTCTCATCAATGTGATCACTATCAAACTTCAATCCTCCAACTATCTATTATAGAAAATGGAAAAATCAAATCTCTACGTAATTTACATGCCAAAACCTAATGTGTTATGTAGATAGCATGAAACAGGTTCCTCCCGCCACCATTTCTGCTGCACCTGGTGTATCAGCACCAAACCCTAATTATTCTACTTGGCCCCTGATAAGCTCATATTATTACTCACTTATATATATTTTTCTTCATTGTTTTAAGTGCATTTTATTATGTTTTTAGTTATTTTTGTGCATGAGACTGTTTTAGAGGGTGTTATGACTTTCATGGTTGATTTTGCAGGTATTAAGGGCGGAAAAGAGGTAAAATGACGAAAGAGCCGAGTTACATAGAGTGCCGCTTTGATTGACGCACGGGTAGTCAACCAGAGATGGAAGACGAAGCCAAAATCCTGAAGCAGGAACTCTGTGTCGATCGAAAGACACCCTGTTGATTGACACAGATGTCGGATGTCGATCGAGGGCACAGAATCAAAGAAGAGCTCGACACTTGCAGCCCCTTCGATCGAGATGCTCCCTATCGATCGATAGGGAGAACAAAGATGGGAAATCGACACAGCAGCAAGCTCGGATTTCGATCTGACGCTTGTGTCGATCGACAGGCTCCCTGTCGATCGACACAGAGGCTCGATACAGCCGGTTTCACCTGTTTGGGCAACTTTTGTTATTTTAGCCCAATACCTAGATTAGGTCTTTTTCTCTCCTCTATAAATAGAGACTTATATTGCACGAAATTAAGTTAGTTTTTCAGAGTTTTTTTATGCATTATTTTACTTAGAATATTGGAGCATTGGAGTTTTTACAAGACTTTGAAGGTTCCTATTTCAATTGTAAAGGTAATAATATGTTTGCTTTTGTTTTACTCATGTTTTGTGGCTAGAACCCTAACAGGGTTTAGGGCTATGTGTATTCTTTTCTGATGCATGTTTAATTGAAATCAACTCAATAGCATGGTTCAATTCCTTGTGCTTAATTAATCGAATCTAGATTTAGAGAAGGATCGAGAGATGAATTTGAATCTAGGTTTGTAGTTATTAATTGAAGGACCGAGAGGTGAAAATTGATAATAGGAAAAATGAATTAAATGCAATTATTTTCTGTCTCAAAAGGAAGAATTAATTTGTAGGATTCAATTAGATAATAATCGAGATTGACTAATTTGGTGTTCTTGAGACCGAGAGGAGATAGTCACTAATTAGTAATCTAGGGTTTAATTGCCTAACCAAGGAATTTAATCCACTTGAATCTTAATTTATCCTCATTGCTGAATTGATGAATTTGCATGTTGATGATTAGAATATCTGCCCTAGGATCTGTGTTTTCCTTTATTATTTTCAAAAACCTTTATTTTCTTGCATTGTTATCTTTAATTTTCAAAACAAAATCCCTTTTCTATTTCCTCAAACTTATATGTTCTAGGAATTGTAGCTAGTACTTTGGGTGTTTTGTTGTACAGTTCCTGTGGGATCGACCACCTTCGGGTGTAAAAAATATGATTTGCTCACCGTTCCTACGGTCATCAGCCCAATCAAGATCAATGCTTGCTCGGCCTTACTCTCTCCTTTCTTACGGAAGAGTCAATGACCAAGGTTCTTGGTTGCTCTACCTCTTGTGCAATTTGGCTTGCCTTTGAAGTTGCCTGCAGTAGTCGGCGATTAAAGTCGTTTGGTGATCAATTTGTGACTATTGGATGCCTTGTTGACGATACCAACAAAGCACACTAGTACTTCCGTGATTCAGGGCCATCGTTCATGTTAGGAAATTTTTTAGAAATTTCCTTGTCTTATCTTGTTTTGGTATGTCAAAGTATAAAAGCCTTCTTAGTGAGTCTCTAGATTAAGTTCCAGTTTTGTGTTAAAAATGTAAAGTCCTATAAGTTCTTTAGTATCGAGTTGTAAGCTGGAGCTGAATTGAAGACAGACTGATGAATCAGTCTGGATGCGCGAAAAATTGGGAGAGACTGGAAAGTCAGTATCTGTTAGGAATATTGTTAGAAATATTATAACCCCTTGATCTCAATTGTATGTATCTTGGTTTTGGTGCATCAAAGCTTAGCCAAACTAGTTTCTAGCAACTTAGAATCGTGTCAAATTGTAAAAGTCCTGTATAGGATACATTTACTCGAGTTATAATAGAACTAGAAGAAAGGATTGAAGAATGCTGAAGGAGTCAGCATATAAGAAGATTGTTAAAGACGCTAGCAGACACTAAAGGCTAGCAAACACATGAAGAATGCTGGAAGCACTCAAAGGAATGTTGAAGAAGTAAAGCAAGTTGTTGTTGAATCTCAACAGGACTGTTGAGATATTAGCAGACTAACAACTGCCAGCAAACGCATAACAACAATCAACATACATACGAAGTCGTGAAACAGAAGGATCCGAATCACAAGGAAACCCGATGAATCAGAAAGAAGGATGATCAATAGACAAAACAAAAGGAAGGTTTCCAGATCCAAACTAAAATATCCGTTCTGACAAAGACGACTAAGATAAGGAGATCTCTAATCAAAGACAAAGGAGACCTGAAGAGTCTCTATGCTTTGCAGGAAAAAAAGGACGAAGATTGGCGAGCAGACACTCTGTGTCTAACGGATAAGATTCAAACAGTCGTTTGATTCTTCACCTATAAATAGGTGATATCGAAATGAGTTTGAGAGGCTCGCGAAAAGTCTACAACAGAGAAATTAGAAAGATCATAATACTCTCGATCTCACGCGAACTCACATCCGAGCATACATTTAAATATAAGCTTTACATAAGCTTTCGAATTTAAAGCTCGAGACCTTTGAAATTTCTTCTAAGGTTAACTTTGGGATTCTTTCTATCCTAGAAAGAATCTAGCTGTCACCTTGCTCTGCAAGAGTGATTATCACGGGCTACTGCTAAACACGGAAAGCTTCTGGGAAGAACTATAAAACTCCCAAGGTCGACGTCCGAGGAGAAAGGAGGTTTGTCCTCACTCTAAGGAGTATCAAAGTGAAGATTGAAGATCGAGGTGCTTGAAGGTGCGCGTTGACCATACGGAGGAGCTGCTCAACGTTAGAGATCAAGCCTCACCTTGTAATCAATCATTAGTGAGTTTTTAGTCATGAGGACTGAAGAGTGGACGTAGAACATTTGTTCGAACCACTATAAATCTCGTGTTCATTTACTTCTTTCATTTCATTACGTATTGTTTATTTTGAAACTCAACACATCAAGTGTTGAAGTATAACTTGAAATAAATCCAACGAATACTCGAGCTTAAACAGATTTGATAAACACTTGCTAAGTCGTGACCTTAGCAAGATAAGTACAAGACATTATTAAATATTCCGCTGCAACTATAGAAACTTTAATCGGGGACCAGTAGTATCAGTATAGGTTCCATCAGTTTGGGACTGACAAAATAGTATGGGACCTATCCATATTGGAACTCACTAATCTGGGACTGACTAGTTTGGAACTCGCCAGTCTCGAACTTACCAGTCTGGGATAATCGATCAGACTTGTACCATCAGCAAGCATGACAATACTAGCATGGAACCTTTGTTCCAATCCACGCGTATAGAGACAAGAAGAATATCCTGAGGAATGGTACTGACAAGTACTAACTTTAAGGATTTGAGATTCCTTAAAGTCTGCAAGCCCAAGACTTCAGTCTTGATACCTCGGACTGACCAGTTCAAGATTCTTCAGACTGACCAAATACTACCGTTCTGACAAAAGGTGAACAGTTACTATAGCAGTCAGAAATGGAGAGGAAAAGTATTGTGCCTTCCCAGAAAATGCTATGTACCCGCGCAGAGTAAAAGAACATCGAATTAGTAAAAAATTCGATGTGTCTAATGGCTCCAAAATTTGAATCTCACTCCTTTGCCTATAAATAATGGAGGATTTCAACAGATTCAAATACCTAACACATTACTCTTGAACTTGTCAAAACTCTGCAAAAATCACGACTCAAAGTTAGAGGCTTTAAAGCTATTCCGTGTGTCATTGCTATGAACACGAGACTCAGAACAATATGTTCTTTAGTAACTCTTTTGTAATTGTTCTCTCCAAAAAAGATTATAACAGTTAAGTACATCTGGTACTTTGATTCTTAAGGGCGTAATTGCCGCCGAGCTCAAAATTCAAGGGAGAACTATAAACACCTCATTTCGGTGATGAGGAGGTTGCGTGGTGTGCCCACACTCCGAGGAGCTGCGAAGTGAAAGACGAACAAAGGATCAGACGAGTGAGTTTGTGTACTAATGGACAAAGCATTCTTCAGCAAGCGATAGATCGTAGGAGCACCGTGTATAATCTGACACTTATTTGAATTCCAGACTTTTGTTTGAAGAGTGGATGTAGCACCTTTTTGTCCGAACCACTATAAATCCTTTGTCTTTTTACTGCTTTCAGTTTATCAGCTTACATTTCTTAAATCTCAACACTCAAGTGTTGTAGTATAAAACTGAAACTGACTCTAAACACTATCCAGACTTAAATCGCTTCTGAGCTTTGACAAACCAAACTGAGATTGACACTCATTTTGAATAAGTGCAAGTTTTACTAATCAATATTCGGTTGTGCAACTTAAAATCTCTCTAAAAATTGGGACCAACAATTCACCAATTTTTCCATTAATCAAATGGCTTTATACCATGTGAAGATAAATATAATTGCCTTGAAAATATTATTGTACTGCAATACATTTAAAGGATTACAAAGGGGGATAAAATAGGAAGCAAGACAATAACTATCCTAAAATAACGAAGATACAATAATTTAACTCTTAATATTTGAAAATGCCCCTTTTTATCAAACATGTAATGAAAATGTTCTAATTTATGAACATCTTCAAGAAATGCTCCAAATGACATTTTCTGACATTTTTTTACTTAACAATCAAATCCAGATAATTATTTGTGTAATGATGTTGATATTATTACTTAAAATGGATATTAAGCTATATAAATAGATTTCAACAATTTTAAAATATAGAAAATTCATTTGAAACACAATGTCAACCTTTGAATTTTAAAAAAAAATGAGAAAAAGAATTGAAAATAAGTCCCGACGGCATGAAATAAAAATTTATAAATAAATAAAATAGATCCCAATCGGTTCAAGGCGGTGCTGACCGGCCGGGACAAGCTGCCGATCGGTTCAAACCGGTCGGTCCCTACCCCTTATTTTTTTGTAATTTTGTTCTTGGAATTGATAAGGTTTGGAATTATTGTTTCAATTATTATAGATACATCATTGTTTGAATAGTGTTACTAGGCATGCCTGCAAGACAATTACTGATATTTTGACTAGATGAGTGAATAAAAATTGGTCGTACATTGAAATGCATGCTATTGAATTCACTTTTCTGAAAACAACAGTGAATACAAATTATTCGTACATTGAATTGATTGTATTTGACTGATCAATTCAATAAATTTATTTTTGTAGACTTTGAATTCATTCATTGAATCATATAGGTTTCTTTACTTTATATAATTCAATTTTCATTGAACCACAGACAATACACAATTGCACTCAGCATTATCTTATTCACTCTTTCTCTCACCCTTTCAATATTTTCAAATGGATAATTGGTGCAACGTATTTTTGCACTACAATGGGGAGTTTGATCAATCGTGGCACTATTTGGCGGGCAAGAACGATTGGTTTACTTATCAACTACCAATATATCCATAGATGCATTGAGAAGCAACATCTAGATGATTATTGATGTAGAAAATATCAGAGGTGAGTACAATATTTATTTTACATCTCAAAGTCTAAGCGGTAGAAATGGAGCATCATTGCTGACAGTGAATGCGGAGCTGCATCGATTGTTAAGTTTTCACTCGAAGCCTGATATTTATATTATTATGAATCCTACAATCAACACTGATGTTGGGACTTCTCAGCGGGAGGCATCCCCATGCATACCGTTCATATCCTAAGTCAGTCCACCACCGTATGTGAATTACAATCCAATTCCTGAAGAACTTCAAAGATTTGCATCTTCCATACATTTTGATATGGGTTCTCAAGATGGAAGTCGTGGTTCACATATTCCTGACTTGAACTATGTCGACCATGAAGATGATAATGAAGTGGCCTACGATGATAAATTGAGGCCAAAGATGAGGAGGTTGACTTCAATCTCAATCACCACACACGAACTAACGGGGGTGTGGTGGAAGAGGAACCAGACGACGAGGCCGATCTTGATTCAGTGTCCGCTGGATCTTATCTGATAATGACGGTGAAAATTTCTTAATGGGTTGTACAGTTGCAAAATTTTCTGCATGGATCAGATCAGCGGGAGGGATGAGTGCTTTTATTTCAAGTCTTATGCCCAACCAACTCCCTACCAGAAGGTAGTCCAATACAAGGTGATATGAATAATTGACTATTTATAATTATGCCAGTGGATACGACCGAGGCACCTGTTGTGAGAGACGTGGCATCCATACTAGATCAGGAATTGAGTTTGGGCTCTATGTTTTTGAAGAAATATGATATGTTAATTGGTGTTGGTCTGTGGCATATAGATCACCAACAAGAGTTTAAAGTGAAGAAGTTCGATAGCATTCGTGTTGACTACATTTGCAAACAAAATGAGAATTGTACGTTTCATATACATGCAAGGTGCAGGGATGGTTGCTGGATTGTCCGCCAATTTCAACCAAATCATAACTAAATGTTGAATCTTGCGGGCATTGGATCCAGAAATATCTGTTCAAAAGTGGTGGCAGCATAGCAGATTCTTTTAAGGTCTTGCCTAGATATCTTGAGGTGCTTCAAGAGTACAATTCTTGCACGGTGACAGATTTAGATATCGCACAATATGGAACATTTCGACATTGTTTTGTTGCGTTCGGTGTGTCCAGGAGAGCTTTCAACAA
>JAPKLW010005559.1:0-20495 GCA_026898455.1 Plectranthus barbatus | reverse complement strand
GCAGTCCTTGAGATTCGATAAATTATTACTTGCCCTCTGCAGTGGTCAGTACACTTGCAGTTTTAGCGCGTTGTGAAACGCGCTATCAAGTTTTTGGCGCCGTTGCCGGGGACTGCATAGATTTATAATTGACACTAATCCTGATATTACGCTATTTACTCTAGGCATTATTTTACGCATATTTATTTTTAAATTTCATTTATTCTCTGTGCTGTTCACGGTGTGTTTTTGTGCAGGTAGTATATGCGAACCAGGTCAAAAGGTCCACCTCCTGAACCTTTAGACCCAGAAATTGACTCCACCTGCCGAAGAAACACTGCGAGAAGAAAGTTGGCATTTCCCATGGCTGAAAATCAGGCGGCACAAATAGCTGAGCTGCAGAGGCAGCTACAAGAGATGAATCTACGACTTCAAGAGAATCAGGCTCATGAAGTTCGGAGAGCGCCCACTGTTGATGAGATGTACGAGCCTATGACTGACAGGCATCGTAATGCTGATTTTGGATTGAAGGTGGACACACCGAACTTTGAACTGAAAATTGGTCTGATACATACAGCCCAGCAGAATCAGTATGGGGGACTACCATCTGAGGACCCTCATCTACACATACAGAGATTCCTGCTGCTCTGCGATACAGTTAAGCAAAATCAGGTGCCTATCGACTATATTCGGCTGCACCTGTTCCACTTCACATTGCGCGACAGAGCCTTGTCGTGGTACATGACGTTGAACTGCAACGAGATCTCAACATGGGAGGAATTATGCAAGCTGTTTCTGATTCAGTTCTTCCCACCCAGCAAGACGATCCAGTTACAGACCCGGATCTCTCAGTTCAGACAGTTTTCTGGGGAGTCACTGTACGAGGCGTGGGAACGCTACAAAGATCTCCTACGTTCCTGCCCCTGCCATGGTTTCACTGAGAAACAACAGATGTGCCATTTCTATCGAGGCCTGGACAGGGAGACCCAGAAGCATGTGAATGCCTCAGCTGGAGGGTCGCTGACTGCAAAACCACCACCAGAAGGTTTAGCTTTACTGGAAATGATGGCAAAAAGTGAGTACAACTGGCCAGCAAAAAGGGATGATCACAGGATAGCAGCAGTTGATGACACTGGAGACTTAGCTGCTGAGATCAAGTTGATGAGGAAAGAAGTGGCTGCTTCCACAAAATTACTGGAGACCCGCGTAGCTAAGTTGGAAAATAACCTACCTCAGCAAGGTTATGGGCAAGGGAATGAGATGCAAGTGGAGGATGTAAACTATGTGAACCAGAGGAACTTCAACAACAATCGAGAGTATCCGTCAGGGAACATGGTGTATCATCCCAACAATCGGAATCATCCCAATTTCTCTTATGGGAATCCGAATAATGCTCTGCAGCCTCCACCTGGGTTTTCTGCAAACCATGGAGCAACGAATGAGCCAAAGGAGCCAAGCATGAGGGAGCTTCTGACCCAATTCATCGCAGTCTCCAATGCTAAGTCTACGAAGACAGATGGGGAAATTGCTCAGCTGCAGAATAATATGGGGGAGATGGGAAAGCATTTGAAACAGATCGACATCCAAATTTCCCAAATTGCTAATGCGATTGGTAACCAGCATACCCCTGGGCAGTTCCCTAGTACTACTGTGGTGAACCCAAGAGAGCACTGCAATGCCATTACTACCCGCAGTGGTAGAGGTTATGAGGGTCCATCTATGCCCACTAACTCGCCTGTGCAACCTGAAGTTGCACAGCCTGCTGATGTTCTTCCTGAAGAAGAACAAGTTCAAACAAGCAAGGGTACTTGTCCTGAAGACAATACCAAACCTACTGGTCCTATCCCTGTTCCCTTTCCACAGAGATTTGCCAAGAAGCAGAAGGATGAGAGGTATAAGAGATTCTTAGAGCACATGAAGAAGATTCATATTAATCTCCCTCTCATCGAAATCGTACAAGAGATTCCTGGGTATTTGAAGTTTCTAAAGGACATGGTTACCCAGAAGAAGCCCTTTGGAGCATTCGAGACGGTCAACCTATTTGAAGAATGCAGCGCCATCGTCCAGAAGAAGATGCCAGTAAAAAGGGCTGATCCAGGATGCTTCTCAGTCCCTTGTACCATTGGGGGACAACATTTTGAGAAGGTCCTCTGTGACTCGGGGGCTAGCATCAATCTGATGCCCCTCTCTATCTTCAAGAAGCTCCGGATTGGGACTATCAAACCGACTACTATTAGGCTTCAGATGGCTGACAGGTCGGTGAACTACCCAAAAGGGGTAGTAGAGGATGTGCTGATTAAAGTTGGGGAATTTATTTTCCCAGCTGACTTTGTGGTATTGGACATGGAGGAGGATAGGAACATCCCACTGATACTTGGGAGACCATTCCTGAACACTGCTGATGCTCTGATTGATGTGAAGAGAGGAGAGCTGAGCTTAAGAGTGAACGACCAGAAGGTCACATTCTCCGTCTGCAAGGCCATGGAGAAACACGACTGTGACGGGCACTTCGAGGAGTGTAATCAAATTCAGGTGATGTATCCTTCTGATCAAATTCCAAACACTAATTTAACTGATCCATAGGGGAGTTTCTACTGTGTCTAGCTAGAGACGTTAAACGAAGCGCTTATTGGGAGGCAACCCAATTCGTTTTTGGTTAATTTAAGGTCTTTCGTTGTGTTGTTGAGTCCGTGTTACATCTAATTTGAGTAATTTCGCCATTTTCCATTGTTGCGTTCACGTTTGGGTGTTAAGTTTATTGGACGCAGGAAACAGGGTCAAAAAAAAAAAACGGAGATCGTCGCAGGTGTTCGTG
The DNA here is from genome assembly GCA_026898455.1 of Plectranthus barbatus. Taxonomy (NCBI): domain Eukaryota; kingdom Viridiplantae; phylum Streptophyta; class Magnoliopsida; order Lamiales; family Lamiaceae; genus Plectranthus; species Plectranthus barbatus. Next base: position 17,701 of record JAPKLW010005559.1, on the reverse strand, counting down.
ACACAACCGGCGACCCAATTACACGACCGGCGATCGCCGATCGGGTAATCGGGTCGCCGACTACCCCGTCAAAGGGAAGTCAGGTACGCAACACAACCGGCGACCCGAAAACATAACCGGCAATCGCCGGTTATGTTGGGTGGGCCGCCGGCTGTGCCTTTTTAATTTCTTTAATTATGTCGTTATATGTCGTTTTACACCATTTCCCACATTATACGTTCACTTGTGGTTGTTGAGTTCATTGGGTGCAGGAAAAGAGATGGAAACACGAAGAACTGCTGGCTTTGGCTGCAGTGAGAGCTTAACGAGGTTTCACACACATCTCCGTGATCTTTTTCCCCACAAACTTATTCTTTTCGTTGTATCGAATAAGTTTGGGGGAGGGGGACGTGATCGGGCGATGTGTGTTTCTTCCTTTTTATCTTATTGTCTGATTTGAGACTACACTTGATGTTTCTGTCTTAGTTTAAGTATCTGGTTGGGTTGTACTTGGAAACTCTGTCATTTTGTTGCACGAGAAATTTAATTTGCATTAGTTGGTAAATTGGTTGGTACGGGTTGTTTTTGCATTGTTGATCAAAGTTAATGATGACAAATGTTTCTTTTTAGTGAAACCTGCATTGATGATTTGCATATGAGTTGATGAGGTGCATATGTTTATAGAATTTATTTTGGCCTCTAGGATATGCTTAGCCTGTGAGATTTTGAGCCTGTGTTCGTTTGATTGAGAGTATGTCACTGTGCACTTTATCTCTAGAACTTGCTCTGGTTTCTGTCTCAAATCTGCAAGAGGAATGTCATGAACTTAGAAATGATCTTAGGCCATCGTTTCATAAGCCTTGTTAAACCCAAACACTAACCCACTACATAATCCTTTGCTTAACCCGTTGAGCCTGTAAACCTTTTCTTTCTGAACCGGATGATAGGAGGTGTGGATGGAGTTATATGGGTATCTGTTGATGGTAGGTAGTAATATGAAAGCAGTTTTATTGGAGTACATAGTCCAAAGCCTTGTGATGGACAATATAGTCTTGTGATATTTTATCTCTAGAATAACCCCTTTGAGCCTGTTACTTCTCCTTTCTTGGTCTATGAGTTAAGGAGAACATCATAGCTTTGTCTTGTCTATGAGAGAGTGCTATGAAAAAGGTGAACTGTATCTTGTCTATAAGATTTGGGTGAAATAAGTGTAATTGTTACAAGTGGATGAGAAATTTCTAAATTGATGAACAAAAGAAGGCTGGGCCCTAAAAAAAAAAAAAAAAAGGGGGAGAGTTATTAGTATATGAGTTAGTCAGTCAATAAACAAATGTGGTGTGTGATGAGGAGACAATTTGTGTGAATGGAGTTATAAGGATGAATATGTTTAGTCACTTAGCCAAAAATTCCATACCTTCACCAATGCGCCTACATTAGAACCTAAAATAAAGACCTTTTTGATCTTTGCTCTAGCATTCTCAAGTCAGTGGAGAGTTTAGACAATGAGCAAGCCTATGGTAGGGAAGTTGTACAGTTGACAATTTGAGAGTATACACTAGCCGTTCCTACTTTGAGCGAAATTTGAGTGATACATTATCCTGTGAGAAGCAAATTTCTAGAGGTCGAGATTGAAACTGTGAATTGATTGCATTTAGTTGACGATTGTTGTGATTGTTGGTGTGGGAATCACAATCCCCTATGTGTCTGAAACAATTTTTGATCAATAAATGCACCCCTCGTGTTTATTTTGTTTTTGTTTTTGTTTCTCTTCATTGCTCGAGGACGAACAATAGCTTAAGTTTGGGGGGTTTGATAAACACTCACTTTGTGCATTTTACTGATACAAATTTGCTCACTTTTGACCTCAGATTGACGTATTACGTGATAGTTGCATGCATTATCCATTTTCTTTAAGGAATTATTACGTTTGGTCTAGTTTGTGGTTGTTTATGCAGATTTCATGCACATTTGAGTTGTTTACAAGATTTGACCAAGTACCCTGGGGCCAATCGATGCTAACTCACATCGGAAAGAGGAAGAAGTGAGAAAAGACCGAACCCAAATTTGTTTTAGGCCAAAATTCAATGGAAACCCGTCCTGAAAGCAGTTGATGTTCAAAGAAGCAGGCACAAATTCCTCCACACATAGAATTCAAGCTAATGGAGCATGGAAATAGATAGATATTCGAGTTAGCTTTCCAATGCAACTGGAATCAGGTCAATCGGAGTTCGGGAGCGAAAGTTATGGCCAAAACCGTGGGACTGCGCACGTTCGCAATGAACTCGGCGACCCACATGCAAAACCGGCGATCGCCGGTTATGTAGACGGGTCGCCGGTTATGCATTTTTCTCCGTCAGCTTCGTCGCACGATCGGCGACCCACGTGCATGGTCGGCGGTCGCCAATCGCGCATTCCAGTTCGCCGATTTTGTCCCATTTTGACGAATTCTGGCGAATCTGAAGCCCAAAACCATATCTTTTGGAGATTTGAAGAGCCCCAACTATAAATAGGAGGTCCCTGAACGTGAATAGGGTTCCTTTCTATCAATTTTTCAGAGAGAGAGCATAGAATTGAGAGCAAAAGCTGGAGAACTTGAAGAGCACGACAGGAATTGAAGATTGAAGACCACGGTTTTTGATTTCCATGTTTACTGTTCTTGTGACTCTTCATCTCTTTGTTTTTCTAGAATTTAACATGATTGGCTAAATCTACTCATGGATTCTAGGGTTTGAAGCTTTGTATTTATTCATTCAACAATTTATGTGATTTAATGTTCCTTTTCCATTGATGTTCTGATTTATTGATAATTTCATGAATTACGAGATACTGGCCATTGATTGTGATTTGAATTAATAGTTTTTGATCCGAGAGGACTAGGTTATTAATTAAGACGCCAATAAATTAGATTCAAGGGGCAATTGTCCGAGAGGAAATTGAGCTTTGAAGGGTTTTTGAAATCTAAGGTTTTATCAAGAGTAAAAGTCTTCTGTATGTCCGAGAGGAATCTTTTGATCTTTTATTTCCATGTTATGGTTTAGAGTCTGAGAGGATCACCTGATAACGTATATGCGATTAACTCACATCTTTGGGAATTAAATTTGGGATTGAATTACATGAAAAGTTGTTTGATTATTATTCAAAGTGGATTACCCTGGAATCCTATCTTCTCATAAGTTTCTTAAAATTATTTAAAATTGTTATTTATTATTTTCTATTGCCAAGTTACTTTTATGTTTACAACAAATCAAAACCATTTTCTGATTTACCTAGATAGTAGTACGATATCTATGTTTAGTGCTTGATTATACTTCGAGCCTGCAGTCCTTGAGATTCGATAAATTATTACTTGCCCTCTGCAGTGGTCTGTACACTTGCAGTTTTAGTGCGTTGCGAAACGCGCTATCATGGACCTCAGCAGAGGATCCAAAGAATGGCTGCTAAGCCACACTCAGCAGAGTCTAGGATAAATGCTGAGCATTGTGCATCCAATGCTAGGATAGCAAATCCTTCCTTCCATAGGGGCAAGCAGGTTGCATACCATACTGTAAGACCACAGTATCAGCAGTACACGCCACATAGGAGGAACACCTATGTGAGGCCTGAGTCCAAATGTTTTCCTTTTCAAAGGACGATGAAGGCTAAGCACATCACTCCACCTCGTTCTAATTACGCAAAATTTGCTTATCCAAAGGTCGAGAAGGTTGTGAAGAGTGATATCAAGAATAAATTCTTGAAAATCACCAAGATGTGGGTTCCAAAAGGAATCATGATCCACGCTAATCCTGCAGGACCCGATGCTAAGCGGGTACCTAAATCAACTTGTTGATTGTTTTGCAGGATCAGGATCTAAATGCTAAGACATCAGGCATGTAAAATGAATGGATTCTAGATAGTGGCTGCTCAGCGCACATGACGGGGGAAGAAGAGTTATTCTCAGATCTTCAAAGATTTTATGGCCCCACAGTCATGTTCGGTGACAACAGCAAAGGCAGAGTGGTTGGGAGAGGATGCATAGAGCGAGATGGCCTAAGGATCATCAATGTTGCACTCGTCTCCAATCTCAAACACAACCTACTAAGCATCAGCCAGCTGTGCGAAAATGGGTACACCGTTTCTTTCGTTAATACTGGATGTTCAATTGTTGATAATGCTACAGGTGAAGTAAAGCTAAGAGGCATCCGCAAGGGTGGCCTATATATTGTTGATTGGCAAAGTGGTCAACAGCATTCATGCTTCGTAGCCTTGAACAAGGAAGAGACCAATTGACTATGGCATAAGATGTTAACTCATTTGAATTTCAAAACCATTAACCACCTAGCCAAGAACAAACTTGTTGTAGGATTGCCTGAGGCAACCTTCAGAAAGGAAGGTGTATGCAAAGCTTGCCAGCAAGGGAAGCAGACCAAGGCATCCTTCAGATCAAATCCTGAGAAGGCCACTTCAGAAAGAATCCTTGAGCTGTTGCACATGGATTTATTCGGTCCAGTCACTCCACCCACTGTAAGTTAAAAGATTTACACTCTTGTGGTTGTTGATGATTTCTCCAGGTACACGTGGGTCCGATTGCTGAGGACCAAGGATGAAGTAAAGCTCATCCTACCAGATCTGATTCTCAAGGAGCAGAATAGCAAAGAGGTTACCGTTAAGAGGATTAGATCTAACAACGGGGCTGAATTTTGCAATGGCATCCTAATGGATTTTTGTGTCAAAGCTGGAATCGGGCATGAGAAATCCACTGCTAGGACTCCCCAGCATAATGGTTTAGCAGAAAGAAGGAATAGGACCTTGAAAAAAGCAGTGCGGTCGATGCTAGCCGACTCTGAGCTGAGTGGAAAGTATTGGGGCGAAGCAGTCATGACAGCCTGCTACACTCAAAATAGGAGCGCAATCAATGGCAGATTTAATAAGACTCTTTATGAAGTGTACAATGGTCGTAAGCCTTCTATTACTCATCTTCGTGCTTTTGGTTCGACATGTTATATTCATAACAATGGGAAGTCGAAGCTTAACACTTTTTTGCCTAAGTCTGATGAAGGCGTGTTCCTTGGATATGGGCACCCTTCTCACAAAGGCTACAGAGTGTTAAACAAGACAACCGGAGTTGTGGAAATAACATGCAATGTTATTTTTGATGAGTCTATCTTAGTGCGCAGAGTTATAAGAGAGATAAAGGATAGCAATCATGAGGCTAATGATGTCCATGGTCAATCGATCTTGAATTCTTTCAAAAATATGCGGATTGACCCGACTAAGTCTATGAGTGATTGTAATCCAGCACAGACGCACTCAACAGGTGACCAGACTGCTGATCAGGCCGATGATGCTAATGATCATGCTGAGGCCACCAACCCAATTTATCTTAATGATAATTTGGAGATTATGGGATCGATCGATGAAGAAGATGAAGAAATCCCAGATCCAGCGAGAGATGCTGAAGACGGTGTAGGCATTGCTGAAGACATCGCTAAAGTCGTTGCTGAGCATTTGGATGCTGAGATTCCAGCTGCTGAAGTTCCTGTTGCTGAGATGCCGAATGCTGAGGTGCAGAATGCTGAACCCAAAGTGATTGCTGAGGAAAATGTTCTAGCAGAGAACAATTCAGCAGGCGATGCTAGCAATGCAACCCCTGCACCCAGCAATCCAAGACCGAGATGGCTACGGGATCATCCTCTAGATGCTGTCATTGACGACATCAATGATCCAGTAAGGACAAGACAAGGCAATGCGATGCTAGCTGATATATTTCTCATGAAGAGACTACGAAGGTTGAAGATGCTCTACAATCTCCAGATTGGGTGAATACTATGCAAGATGAGCTAGCAGAGTTCACGCGCAATCATGTCTGGGATCTAGTAGACAGACCAGAGCATCAAAGTGTTATTGGAACCAAGTGGGTTTTCAAGAACAAAAAGGACGAGTCTGGAATGGTCACCAGGAACAAAGCGCGTCTAGTAGCAAAAGGCTATAGACAATGCGAGGGAATAGATTATGATGAGACATTTGCTCCAGTAGCCCGACTGGAAGCAATAAGGTTGTTCCTCGCATATGCTGCCCATCATGAGTTCTCTGTCATGCATATGGATGTGAAGAGTGCCTTTTTGAATGGTGAGCTCAAGGAGGAAGTCTATGTTGAGCAACCACCAGGCTTTGAGCAAGGAAACTAAGTTTATAGGCTAAGGAAGGCCTTATATGGTTTGAAGCAGGCACCGAGGGCGTGGTATGAAACGTTGTCTAAGTTTTTGCTAGACAATGTTTTCAAGAAAAGGAAGATAGACCAGACTCTCTTTTGAATCAAGGACGAAGGAAGTATCTTAGTTGTACAGATATATGTCGATGACATTATCTTTAGCTCTAAGAATCAAAGCTTGTGTGACAAGTTTTCAGAGCTAATGTAAAGTAACTTCCAAATGAGTATGATGGGAAAGATGTCCTACTTTCTCGGATTACAAGTACAACAATCAAGCGAAGGGATCTTTATTCATCAGAGGAAGTATACCAGAGATCTTATTGCTAAGTACTGCCCAGAGAAAACGAAAAGCTTAAGGATTCCCATGAGCACGACATGTCAATATGCTCTTGAAAAATGAGGAGATGATGTGAATCCTACACTTTATAGAGGTATTATCGGATCTCTACTTTATCTTATGGTTAGCAGACCAGATATTTCTTATGCGGTAGGAGTTTGCGCGAGATATCAAGCAAATCCTAAGAAGTCGCATTTGGATACTGCTAAGAGGATTATCCGATACCTCAAGTGCACTGAAGGACTAGGAATTTGGTATCCAAGGTGCTATGGGCTAGCACTCAGTGGCTATTCCGATTCTGACTTTGGAGGATGCAAGATTGATCAGAAGAGCACGAGTGGCACCTGCCAATTCCTTGGTCACAAGCTAATTAGTTGGTTTAGCAAGAAGCAGCACTCAGTGGCTACGTCTACAACCAAAGCAGAGTATGTAGCAGCCGCAAGTTGTTGTGCGCAAGTGTTGTGGATTCGGCAGCAATTGCAAGACTATGACATTCCTCCTGAATGCGTGCCGATCTACTGTGACAACAATAGTGCTATGTGCATAACGAAGAACCCTGTTCATCACTCAAGGACGAAGCATATTGATATCCGACTTCACTTTATCAGAGATCATCAAGAGAAGAAGGATATTGATGTCCAATATATATGCACTGAAGATCAGATTGCTGATATCTTCACTAAGCCACTTTCTGAGGCCAGATTTAAGGAGCTTTGTCTCAAGTTAGGCCTTATGGAGATAGACGATGCTGTGGATGAATGAGCTCTTATTCTCTTCATTTCTGGATTTCTTGGATTTCTGGAGAAGATGGAGAGAAACGTATCCTAGCTTACGTTTTTGATATGCTGAATCTTATCGCTGAGATAAGATTGCTATGCAAAGAGCAATTGGTTGCTGAGTCCAAGCTCTCAGCAGATTCTAAGTGGTGTGATATTACACTATGTAATATTATAACAAGTGGATCAGACGTTTGCTAGCGGTCGAATGCTAAGTCCAAGCTCTCAGCATTTCGTCAGATTGCTATGATATAATATTCAGCAAATAGCAACAAGTGGGTCAGACGGCTGCTAAGAAATGTTTGCTGATTCCAAGCTCTCAGCAGACAATATGTGAATGCTATGTTAAAAGTGGTATCAAGCTCTCAGCAGTTCATGTAAGTGGTAAGGGCTACTAAACCAACAGATTGCTGAGTCCAAGCTCTTAGCAATCTACGACTCTCCTAGAAAGTCAAAGCGGGAAGGATTTGAATTTGAAATGATGTGTCCGACACGCTGCATTTAATGCATGCAACTGGCTGCGATAAACTAGGAGTCGACACGTCAAAATCACTCGAGTTTATAGGGGCAAGGGAGACCATACGAACCGTCTCAGAAATCCTGAACCATCGATTGGATTTGAAGCGGCGTCTCCCCAACCATAGGATCTCTTTACTCAAGAAGGTATATACACGATACTTTATTCAACTTTCAAACCTTCTACATTTTGTGCGATTTGAAATCCCTAGAGTTCTAAGCCTTCCAACTCTCGAATTCTCAAAATTTCCTTCCACATTCTCTCAAAATGTCTACCAATCCTGAGTCCTCCGGACACACCCAGAAGACTAACCCCCCTGAGAAGTTAATTCTTCGACCTATTGATGGCACGCCACTACATGAGAGGCATGCACCCGATTTCACCATGATTGTCAAAAAGAAGGATATCGATTATTCAATCCCATATGCTCGCCTTGTCACTCTTGCTCGGAAGAAGAAGCAGTCAGGGCTCTCAAATGCCCAGAAGCGAGCGGCCCAAATTATGAAGGACCGGATCCTGTATACACCCCTTGCCACCGTACAGCTTCCGGAATGGGTAATGACCACCTTGGCCAAGGAGCAGGTGGTTAAATATTTGTCCGCTGAACCTAAGAGGTTTCACCCTCATATGGTTTCAAAATTTTATGCCAGGGCGGTTATCACAGATGATAACAAGTCGTTTATGACCTCTATTTTTGGGACTCTTATCACTGTGACCGCAGAAGTTCTAGCTACGACTTTTGGCCTTCGCAACTCAGGCAAACGCATCGCCACCTACAAAGTTGTAAATACAGATGAGATGAAGGCCAGCTGGAGCAATTGGAAGAAGCCCGATGTAATAGAGGATGCGAAACATCCCTGGAAGGTTGCCACACCGACAAATCAGTTCAGGGAGGACTTCAGACTCCTCGCTGATTTGGTTATTAAGATGTTTCAATGCGATGCAGGATCGTATTCCGAACTATCCGCAATGAAATATGCCGTAATGATGGCATTAGTTGATGGTGTCCAAGGGAATTGGGCACAGTTCTTCTTCGAGCGGTGGTTGGACCATGCAAAGAAGAATTTGAAGATCAAGGAGGCTGGGGTCTTCATGTCCAACGTTAATTTTGGACTAAAAATTAGTAAGTTTATCGAGACCATCTTCCATAAGGATGAACTTGATAGGGGTGAGGCTCTGCTCCACACTGACTTCATCCCCCAGACGAAGAAGGAGCCAACCCAAGCAGACATGACCCGCCCACGAAGGCTGAGGGGGAAATCCAATGTTGACCCCAATGATCCTATTTCTGAGGAAGATGAAGACTCCCCCACGCTCGCTGAACTGCAGTTGGAGCAGGCAATTCCCATGACTGCTGAGGAAATTGCTGCTGCTAGGAAGGCTGCGGAAACTGAAAGATGCTTCAAAGATCTTGATGAGATCGAGAAGTTAGGAGATCTGCCTGCAGAACAGATAGAGGAGATTCTTGCCAAGAAGCAAGCAGAGCAACCCGCTCAAGTTTTGGGTCAGCTTGAAGTGGCAATACCCAAAAGGAAGAGGAAAGAAGCCGCCTCTCCTGAAAAGAAAAAGAGGACAAGACGAAGGCTTGTCAAAGCCGCTGAAAAAGAAGCAGCTGAGAAGAAAGCTGCTGAGAAAACCCCTGTTGCTGCTGAACAAGAGCCAATCTCTCCCCTTTCTGCTAAACCACTATCAGAAAGATTGAAAGCTTTAAGGGCGAGAAAGAGGAAGAGGATGATATCGAGGCAGTTATAGGAGAAAAAGAAGTTCAAGAAAGTGATGGAGGAAATCACGTTTGATGCGAGGGATCACAACTACTAGCAAGTAAAGAAAGCTGTTGATGAGCGTGCTGCGAGGAAAGCTGCTGACCAGCTAGCAGCCAGGGAAGCTGCTGAGTTGTTAGCACGAGCAGCTGAGGAGGCTACTGCGATAAAGAAAGGGAAATGAAAGGTTACAGCTGAAGTTTCCACCCATTTGACTGAAAAAGATGCTTTATCTGATAGCGATTTCGACGCTCTGCTGAAAGATGGAGTATTTGATGCTCCTAAGCGTCCTCTTGGAAGAAAAAATGTCGTTATCAGGGAGCCTGCTGCTGAGCAAGGAGGAAGCAGTAGTGCTTAACCTGTAATCCAACAGGATGTAGTTGCTGGAAGCTCCGGATCAAATTTCAATGCTGAGCAAGCTGCTAGCAGTTCTGGAGGAGCTAATGCTGAGGAAGAGGTTCGCGCTGCTGAGGGAGGTGCTAAAATTTTGAATGCTGAGGAGAGGGCCAGCAGCGACATTCCCACCGCTGCTGAGCCAGAGCAGACATAGCCAGAGCAGACCCCGGATGAGCAGATTCCAGAGGAAAATGATAAAGGCTTTTTAGCCTCATGCTTTTTTGATTCAGATTCCGATGGTGAATCTGGAGATGTCTACGATGCTCGCTTTCTGAGGAAGATCTCTACTGCAACCAATGAGACGTTGCGAGTGCCTTTCAAAGGACTCCCAGGGTGATGATTCAAGATAAGGCGCGTAGCTCAATGGTGTGCGCATGTCTTCCTTGAGGAAGAGGTAAATGCTGATCTTTTCCCTATGATTTCTGAAATCGAAGAATTTGTTCTAGCTGAGATAGAGAAGGATATAGCAAATATTTTCTATGTTGAGCTGGATGAAACGATAAAGGAAGGGAAGGTGCTAGCCAGTGAATTCAGACGTTGGAAAATGTATGATTACATCATGCATCAATTGAGTTTTGAGGAGAGGATGTTGGTGATTACGCCCAAAGGCCTGAATTTCTGGAGGAAGAAGGAGCAGTGGGCAAATGATTGGATTGATCAGGTGCCGAGGACTAAATAATTCTCAGACAAACAAGTCCTAGCCAGACTTCAAGCCATATGAGTCCACAGGATGTTTTCCACTTCTTAATCTTTGCCCAAATCTACTTTTGCTCCTGATGGCCATTCCGATGCTAGAATTGAGCTATCCAAGCGTCAAGCGAAAGCAGCTGCTGAATATCACAGGCGCCAAGCAGAGTATGAAGCGCAAAAGAAAGAAAGGCTGCTAGCCAGGATGGCTGCCGCAAATGAGCAAGAAGAGATTGCCAAGAAACAGAGCAGATAAGATCAGCTGATTGTTCTTTTCTTGGAGGATGATATCTTGGAGATGACAAAAGCTGCTCATACTGCTGAAATACATGAAGCCAGGGCTGCTGCGCTTGCTAAGGCCTTGGAGGAAGTCTGGAATGTAGAGGAAGCTGAACTCCATGCAGATGTTGCTCAATATGCTGCTGTCCATGCCGATGAAGCAGAGATTGCTGATCTTACTGAGGCACAAGCGAAGGCCTGGAAGCTAGCAGAGACAGAGTGCCTAGCAGAGGAGGCTAAGTACTTGACTGCACATGCCGATAAAGCAGAAGCTGCTGCTCTTGCTGAGGCAGAAGCTAAGGCGTGGAATTCAGAGGAGGCCGAGCGCATAGCTGCTGAAAATCAATACTCTGAGTCTCAGAATGATTGGTATGAAGCTGAAGCCATGGATGTTGATCCGATCTCTGAAGTTCATCCATCTACTAGTGGGGGAGAGCTAGTAATCACAACGTCTTCTATGGATGTTCTTCCTGTAAGTTCCCATACTTTCCAATTCTATGTTAATACTGCTGTACAATATGCGATTCAGCATGCCCTCTCCACCACTATTCCCATGGCCGTAAATGAACGCGTGGCCATGGAGGTTGCTGATGTTCGCAGAGATGTGGAGGAGGTGCGGTGTGAGATTGCTGAGGTTAAGGGGGCAGTAGCTGAGGCTAAAGAAGATATCTCTGAAGTGAAGAAGGGTATGGAGGTCATGAAAGAAGAAGTCGCAGACTCTCAGCAGAAGCTTGTCCAAAGCGTTAACTCCTTCTCGTCCACCTTTTTGGCTGCTATCAAAGAGGGGGAAGAGAGGCGAATTGCTGAAGCTAAGAGGCGCAAGAAGGAAGAAGAAGAGCTTGCTGCTGCTGAAGAAGAAAGAAGGTTAGCAGAAGAAGACCTAAAGAAGAAGGAGATGGAGCTCAAATTGAAAAGAATTGAGATGGAGAACGAGAGACTTGCTAAAAAGTTGGAGAGGGAGACTGCTGAACGCAAAGCAAACAAAGAGTTATATGACAAGTTCATGCAGATGGCGATGAGTAAATTTGACGACCTTGACAAGAAGCCTGCTCCTGACTCTTGAGCTGATTTGTATGCTAGCAAGTTCTCTGTAATCTTTTTGCTGTCTTTTTCAGTTTCTGTACTTGTAACATCTCAAAATCATGAATGAAACTGAATCAGACTTAGACAATTTCTCATTGTCCACTTCTGAAGTTTTTGCGTGTCTTAGTTGATATACACTTTCTGTGTATTCAACAAAAATTGCATGTGGATGCTGAGTCTTATGTCTTGTGGTTGGTTGGTAAAATGCTTGCTGATTATTTGGGTGCTAGATTCTAGCATATTCCGAAGTAGCATTTTTATTTGTGTTTAATCGAGAAATATTTCCCAGCATTTATTGAGGGGGAATTCTTAAAACCAATCCCTGCTAGAACTAAGTTGGTTAAATTCTGAGTAAGATTGCTAGGATAGCTCTGATATTTAGAATTTCTTGTAAAACTCGGAAATTTTTCCTTCTTAGATTCAGCAATTGATAGTAGGCTTTGATAGCACCAAAAAGGGGGAAATTGTTTGGAATTATTCTTGAATTCCTTCCTTAGGATAAAATTGTAAAAGGTTTTGTTGAATCAAAGCCTTAGCTAGTTGGTGGATCATTGCTGAATTCTAGTATAGTCTAGCAACTCTTGTAATGTCCTGTTTAGGAAAAAGATTGAGTTGTAATAGATTAGAATGCTAGAAGTGTCCTCAGCAGATGGTAACTGCTAGAGAAGTCAGCAGACGAGAATGACTGCTAGAGATGGTAGCAGTCAAGTGCTAAGAAGAATGATTGCTAAGGCGTTAGCAAGTCATATGCTGAGGAAGAGACTGCTAGGAATACTTATCAGCAGTCAGAAGAAGTTATAGCAAAATGCTGAAGGAGTCAGCATTCGCTAAAGAGTTAGCGAAATGCTGAAGAAGTCAGCATTCGCTAAACACTCGAGAGATTGCTAGAAGCTATAGCAATAAGACTCAAGTGATGAATACGCATCTGCTGAAGGAGTCAACAGATTGGTTACGAGAAGCAGATTGCTAGAAGAGCTTAGCAATCAAAAGGCTTAGCAGATCGTTCCCAGCATTCTCCGATAGAATGCTAAGCAAGGAAATATCCAACAACGACTGCTAATACTACCGTTCTGACAAAAGTACAACCAAAGGACAAAAGCTTTCCCGAAGTAGGTCGAAAAGTACTGCACAACACTAGAAAGGACGGATAAAGTCGAAGCTCTTTTGGACAAGGAGGATCGTTGTGTCTAATGGGTATGGAGATTCAAAGTTTGAATCTCCAGATATAAAAGACAAGTCCAAACAGAGAGACGACCACTACCACTACTCACAACTAAGGAACTTCAACTACATTAAAAAAGTAATTACTATGAGATTCCTTTGACAAAGCGAACAAAGTGAGAAAAGTAGTCAGTTGAGAGCACGAGACAGAAAGTATTCAAAGCTCTCAACAACCGTAGTGTCCCCTTCTTGAATATCTGACACTACATTGAAGAGATTCCTTGACTTAGCTCAAGAATCTAATCATTGGGATACCTTCCATACGAGGAAGCATCCAACAGTCACATCTCCGAAAAGAGGTTGACTATCACGGGCTGTTGCCGAAAACCCCAGGAAAGTTCAGGAAAGAACTATAAAGCTTCCATTGCAGCAGAGGATAAGTTTTACGAAGGTTCGCCCTTGACTTAGCCAAAGCTGCAGCTGCTGAAAGAGCGAAGTAACGGAGGATAGCTTTGTAGTGGCCGGCTTGAAAGCTCACCGCCTGCTACAAGTGTTCGGCGAATCTTTGTATTTCGTATATATTTTTAGTGGAATTCCCAGTGCTACGACTGAGGAGTGGACGTAGATCTTTAAGATCGAACCACTATAAATATTGTGTCTTGCTTACTGTTTTATTGCTTACTGTTTTACTGTTCCGATTTGAAACCTAGCAACCCAAGTTGCTAGAGTATATCTGTGAAACAACTTAAGAACAACACTGAGCTAAAGACTTTGATAAAGAACTAAATGTGCAAGTGAACGTTTAATATTCCGCTGCATCTGCTAAGTAGTGTTCGACTACTTATCACGACTCTGATCAGGGACCAACAACCATACTCAGAATTAACCTGATTGTGGTGATCTTCACCACTGGCGTGAATACCTCGGTATAGTCAATACCATGCTTCTGTTGAAAGTCTTTCACCACCAATCTTGCCTTGTACCTCTTACTCCCATCGGCTTCCTCCTTGATTCTGTAAACCCATTTGTTTTGTAATGACTTTTTGCCCTCCGGGAGAATTTCCAATTCCCATGTTTCATTTGAAATCAGCGAGTTCATCTCATCATCCATCACTGCTTTCCATTTTTCAACATGTTTGCTTTCCTGGGCTTCTTCAAAGCACTCGAGTTCACCCGCATCAGTCAAAAGCAAATAATAGAGAGAAGGCGAATACCTTTGTGGACATCATCATTGCCGTTCTGGTCTTCTACTTGCCAATGGAGTGATTGGAGCTCCATCATCCAACTCATGTGAGGTTTCGGCCGAGTCACCCTTCGGCTCGTCTGATGGCTTGATCGATCTATCTTGATCAGTATTTCTGCTAATACCATCCAACTCCATAGTTTTCGGCTTACAAGTATTATCTACTTATTATCTACTTCTACTGCCTTATTCCGATCTTTGTACATCACCTGCTCATTAAACACAACATCTCTACTTCGAATAATCTTTCGATTATTCTCATCCCAGAATCTATAGCCAAACTCATCAATGCCATAGCCAATGAATGTACACTTAATGGATTTAGCATCCAATTTACTTCTATCAGAGTTCATGACATATGCAGTACATCCAAAAACTCGCAGGAATGATAAATTTACCTTTTTACCACTCCAGAGCTCTTTTGGGATGTTGTTCAATGGAACAGAGGGTCCTCGATTGATCAGAAATGCTGCAGTGTTCACGGCATCAGCCCAGAAGGTCTGTGGCAGCCCACACTTTAATCTCATACACCTCGCTCGCTCATTGAGTGTTCTATTCATGCGTTCAGCAACACCGTTCTGCTGAGGTGTACCTGGAATAGTCTTCTCCATCCTTATTCAATGTTCGGTACAAAAATACTTGAATTCATCAAGCTCGTACTCACCACCATTATCAGATCGCATGCACTTAACACGAAGTCCTGTCTCATTCTCAACAAGGGTTTTCCAATTTCTGAAAGCAGTAAAAGCATCTGACTTACGTTTCAGAAAATAAACCCATACCTTACGTGTTGAATAATCAATAAAGGTCATGTAATAGGAAGCTCCTCCTAATGATTTAATTGGTGCAAGTCCCCAAAGATCACTGTGCACTAGTTCCAATTTTTCCTTCTTTGCCTCCCTACCGGCTGTCGAAAAACTGACATTTTTCTGTTTACCAAATACACAGTTCTCACAGAAACCAACATCAATATTTTTCAAGCCAGGAAAATATCCTTTTAAGTGAAGAATTTTCATACCTTTCTCACTCATATGACCCAGACGACTATGCCATATTTCAACATCATTGATTGACTCAACAACAGAAATCTTATCACGTAAGTTTCTCGTAAGGTAAAGAGTACCTTCCTTTTTGCCTCGAGCTATTATCATAGCTCCTTTGGTGATCTTCCAACTGTTGCAACCAAAGATGGTTGAATATCATTCGCTATCCAGCTGTCCAACTGAAATCAAGTTCCTTTTCAGTCCAGGGATGTGCCTCACACCTTGCAATCTCCATTCAGCGCCATTTGGTGTTTTAATCTGCACGTCACCCTTCCCAACAATCTTCAAGGGTTCGTCGTCAGCAAGATACACCACTCCGAAATCACTACCAGTGTAGGATTCCATGATAGTGGAATCGCTACAGGAGTGAAATGACGCGCCTGAATCCAAAACCCAGGATTCTATTGGACTGCAAACACTTAGAACTAAAGCATCAGAAATCTCCCCAGTTACATTTGCAGATGTTTGACCCTTTCGCCGGGCTGCACACTGCCTCCGATAGTGGCCCGTCTTTTCACAATTCCAGTAGATCACGCGGCTCATATCCTTCTGACTTGCTTCGTTCTTCCCCTTCGACTTGGAACGACCACGTCCCCAATTTCTTCCTCTACTTTTAGATCTCCCTCTACTTTCTGTACTTAATACAAAGCCTGACCCAAACGTGCTCCCTGTTTGTTTTTTTCTAATTTCCTCACTTAAAATTAAATCTCGAACAGTTTCAAGTTTTAATTTTTCTTTACTCGACACTAACAGCAGTTACAATAGCATCCCAACTTTCAGGCAAAGGTGATAATAAAATTAGGGCCTTTACCTCATCATCAAAGTTGATCTCCACCGATCCGAGCTGCGTCGTGATGAGGTTGAATTCATTCAGATGATCTGCTACAGCAGTGCTCTCCTTCATCTTCAAATTGAAGAGCCTTCGCATCAAATGAACTTTGTTGGCCGCCGAAGGTTTCTCGTAGATGTTGGACAAAATCTCCATAACTTATTTGGCCGATTTTGCCTTTGTTGTGTGAAAGGCAACATTCCGCGAAAGAGATAGCCGGATAATACTCATCGCTTTCTTATCCAGGCGTTTCCAATCCTCCAACTTTATGTCGGTAGGAATATCTCCCAAGGCATCATCAAGATCCTTTCCCGTAAAGTAATCTTCGATTTGCATTCGCCAGAATCCAAAATCGAATCCATCGAATCTATCGATTTGAATCTTATCACTCATGACTCCCACTCAACAAAACCCACTCAACAAAAAAAAAACTTTGGCTCTGATGCCAGTTGTTAGGAAATTAACAACAAAAGCAATCGAAAGCACACACAAAATTTGATTACCCAGTTCACCAATAATGGTTACGTCTGGGGGCACTACCAAGCCAGAACAATTTACTAGAGGAGACGAGAAAAATACACTACGAGCTTAATACACGTAAGCTTGTATTATTTTTTTTTTGTTTTGATGCATTTAAACAAATGGCCCAAGGCCCCAATTTATAATAGGAGAGGCAGCCTCCTCATTCTCATCCCACCAATGTGGGATGGAAAAGTCTTCACACTCAACACCTATTGAGCTGCGGGTTGTCATGGTCAAATTGGGCTGAAATTTTTTCTAGCTAAAAAATCTTAACTTTAACCCTAACCCTTCGTTATTCCGGCTAGGCCGTCGGGTCAATGAATTTATTAATTATTTTATTATTATTATATTTTCACTCTTTTAATATTTTAAATAATAAAAAATAAACAAAATATTAATTATGTCTTATAAAAAATGCAAAACACATCACAAATTTTTATATAATGATAAAAATGTATTATTTTATTTTAGCAATATTTGATTATGTTTTAACTTAATAAACAAATAAATTTAGAGTGAAATTTATAAATACCCATTTTCACTATTGTGTATTATAAAAATACCCAAAATATTATATACATTCACAAAATACCCACTGCACTATTCTGGCATTTTTCAGAATTCTATTATTAACTTTTTGAAAAAAAATAAAATTGATTTAAACTTTTTGATTAAAATATATTTTTTATTCAGGAGAGAGAGGGTCAGTGTCGGGTCGGTGTCCGACACAGACCCACTTACGCTCTCTCCTCAAAATAGTTTTTTTTATTTTTATTTATATGAGAATGTCTGTGTCGTGGGTCGATGTCGCGCGACATCGACCCAGACAAAGACCCACGCTCTCTCTCTTCCCCTCCCCACCGACCCCACCCCTCTCTCTCTCTCTCTCTCTCCTCCCCTCC
>JAPKLW010005558.1:0-20496 GCA_026898455.1 Plectranthus barbatus | reverse complement strand
ACCAGCACCAGCTGACCAGTTGCCAGTTGTCAGCTGTGAGTAAGTAGCGTGCAAGAAAACAATTAACTTTATTTCCGCTGCGTAACGATTATACTCTGAAAAACCGGGACCAACATTGTGGACGACTGCCAATTTATTCTAATATTTATCCTACTCTATCTACCTTGATTTTACATGATTTAACTATGATTAGTCTAGTATTTTCCCCATGTGGAATTACTTGTTATATGTGAATTTGGATTTGATTCGGAATGGTGGGATGATATTTTTTGTTGGATATTTGGTTTTATTCTTTCTTTATTCATGTTGATGTTGGATAGTGGATTCATTGCTGGTGCTAGTGGAATAATGCTTGACGTATCTAGATTTTAGTTTTTGGAATGTTGGTGGAAAGATGTTTATTGGTCTTGAATGCATATTATGTTGTTGATGATTTATGGTGGAATGTTTTGAGTGAGATTATGAATCGGTGAAAATGAGCTATTGATGAAAATGAATTATGCTTAATTGGTGGTGTTTGTGTTTATGGTGTTTGTGTTTATGTTTAGTAGGTACAATATCGCAAATGGAGAAGCGGTTGGATCGTGGATACCGATGGGTAACGCATTCTATCGTTCTCTTTGCCATTTGGATTCGACTGTATTTTAGTTGTTTTTAGGTTGTTTGTGTGTGTTGTGTGATTGTGTGTGAATAATGAACCCAAACTAAGCTTGAGATTTACTCATGATTAGCTAGTGAAGTTTGAAGTTTACCTCAACCTATGGTAGGGCAGAATCTTTGACATCGAAGCATGCTTAGGTTAAACTTTTGAATTGCCGAGCTTTGTGTGTGGTTAATGCTTAGGACTTGACAAAAAGCTGTGAGAATTTAGCCTTGACATTGTCATATCTTTTTGGTTGTGAGAGGCGAGATTGAGAGCGAGAAATCTAGAACTTGCATCCATTCTCGATCAATTAGCATGAGCATGCGACTAAAAAATTATGTTAGGCCATCGATTCCTAGTCCTACCTTACACATTGGGAGTATAAGGTTTTTTATTTGATTATTTTTTGCCTTTCATTTATTTGATCCCCGTGATTGAGCTTGAATGAAGAATTTCTTTGATATAATTAGGACAAAGTTTTGGGGGGGGAAACAAGAGTATGAGGGTGAATACGGTGTTGTGAGGTTGGGATGAGAATTCTTTGGTATGATGGTTGGTTGAAATCCCATTTGATGAGGCAAGATAAGAAAGGAAATGAAAAGGAAGGTGCAAATCTTGAGAAAAATGAGCACCTAAAAAAATGTTGTAGTTGTTGTGGAAGGAAAAAGAAAAGAAAGAAAAGAAAAAGAAAAAAATTGAGAAAAGAAAAGAAAAGAAAAGAAAAAGAATGAAAAAAATGATGAAAAGCAAGAATTGAGAAGAGAATAAGCCTTGGGATTAGTGGTTCGAAGTTGATAATTGGGGGGTTCTTGGGAAATTGAGGAGTTTAGCTACTTTGGCCTAAAACCACCTACCCTTTTAGATAACCACATTATAACCTAAACAAAGACCTTCTTGATTCTAGGATCTAGCTCATTGTAGTATAGTGGTGAGAATGGATGCAAGCCTATAGAAATAGAGCTTGAAATCTCGTGCTTGTGTGAATAGTCCCTAATCACGTAAGGGAGTGTATTTCATTGCTTATATCCAATTTTGTGAGTGGATTGAGTCTTTCGCATTAACTGTGTCACAAAGTTAGGTGATAATCTTTTTTTACTACGGCGTGCTAAGATAGACAAGATGAGCTCTGAGGTATTACACAAGGTATAATGATTGCTTTGGTATGTTTTGATTGAGGACAATCAAAGGTTCAAGTTTGGGGGATTATGATATGTGCTTAAAATGGCCTATTATTCGATGTTTATGCATGCTTGTTTGTGTCTATTTTACTCCCACATCATATGTTTTTCGCTTGTTTTTGTTGTGTTTTCGTGTTTTGTGTGGTTTGAGTTGTTTAGGGAAGGTTTGGAGCATAATTCATCAAGTTTGGCCATTTTTCGGTGAAAAATCGACCCATCAAAGGTTCTAGCACAACAAAGATCGACCCAAATGAGCAGGGGAGCAGCAGGGGTGATTTCAGAGCCAAAATTTTGACTGAGACCCGTTTGATTTTGGTCGAAATTTGCCTTTCGGAGGCAAATGTCGACCCAACCCAAACAGGGTTCGGGCGAACCTGGGTTCTGGCAAGGGTTAAGTCGGTATCCATACTTAGCCAGATTTTCACATTCAGGACTGCACTAAATTTGGCCTTCCGGGGCGATCCAGATCGAGTCGGGGCGATCTCTGAGTCTGAGAACTTATTATAAAAGGTGGAAAAAACGAATTTGAAGGGAAGAATTCAGACTTTCGGCAAATCTTTGGCAATTATTCACTCAAATTTCTTTCCACGTCCATCTCAAACCTCAATTGAAGTGCTTCAAAGGCAAATCAACTTGGATTGGTGAAGAAGAGAAGATTTTAGGAGGAGATCAAGAGCAAATCGAGTCAATTTTGGGTAAAATCATTCAATACCTCTCTTGTAATGGCTAAGTTGTTTAATTGCTTTTATTTAAGCCAATGTAGAGGACTGTGTAGCTAAATTCATTTGGATGTTGAATTAAACCATGTAGTGAACGAATTTGGTTGATGAATTGAGTGTTTACCTCTCTCTATTAGATTAAGGCATGCTAGAGCTTATTTTTATGCATATGATTTAGATAAGAGTTAGTCATACGTTAATTGATACTGCGATTGCAGCCAATACGCGGGTTGAAATGTTGCGAATAGCATGTACTTATGTGTATATCGATCCAATCCATGTGCAGAGGAAGTGAATAGCTCAATAATTCACGTGCCTTTAGGAGTGATTTAGGAATTAACAACGTTATGGTTCGATAGTCCTAATTTCATCAACAATTGATTCATTGGTGCTAAGGGAATTGATTAGTGTAGGGTGAATTGGCCATCTAAAGAGAGATTAAACGAGTTTACAACATTCAAATAACCAAAGGAGTTCACTACTTAGTTCATCCAACATCCTCTTTTCTCTATCTTGTATCTCGTAATTTGTTCTTGTTCTTCCTTAAATTGAGGTGTTTGAGGTGATTATTGGATTGTGAAATCATGATAAATGAGAGATATGATTGTAGTTGTATAGTTGTTTCTAGTGTTATATGTATTGCATTTGCTTAGTTAGTGATCTTACCCAACGATTGAATTTTTCATAGATATAAGCCTTTACAATAGTAGTTGGTAATCTAGCGGGCGAAGGGAGAGGAAATGGATTGATATTTTAAACCTTGTGTTGCATTAGAAATTTCATGCAAGTTTTTTAGTGTGCATCAAGTTTTTGATAATTGATTACTCTTCTTCTTTAAACAAAAAAATCAATTACATTCAATTCCTCTTCCTGTTATTAATAGTCTCCTCTCGGTCTTTTGGTTAAGAACTATGAATATAGAATTAATTTTATCTCTCGATCCATCATCAATTCTAAATTCTATTAATTAAGTTAAGAATTGAAACCATACCAATTGAGTTGATAGATTTAAACATGCATTAAAAATTTATTATTCATAGCCCTACAACCCGCTAGGGTTTCTAGCCACTCATGTCGAACAGAAACACAAGAAACATATTATTAAATCGCATGATAAAAACTTACAATAAAAATAAAGGTTGGTTGAGTTCTCAATCTCCTCAACTCTCTAAAAAATTGAATAATAATTAAACTCCCTTCAAAGCTCGAATTACATAATTATTTATAAAGGTAGAAGTGTATATTTTGGGATCCAAGGCCAAAACTAAAACATAACCAAAGAAATCACGAATTTTTCATTTTCTGAAATCCACGTCGGTCGACATGAAGCTGCGTCGGTCAACACGGATTCTTCATGTTGATCCTACTTTTGGTCGACGCCATGTCACCTTCGACCGTTCCACGTCGGTAGATGCAGGCTTCGGTCAGTCAACGTGGAGTCTTCATTCCAGCTTTGTTGATATTTCTTCGCGTTGACCGACACGGTTTCGTGTCGGTTGAAACATAAATCCTTCCACTCGACTTTTTCATCTTTTCATCCTCTTTTTAGCCCAAAATCCTACAAAACATCACCATAACAAGCATAATACCACATGACAACTACTTATGAATAAAATAAGCTAATAAATTAAAAAAAAATAATAGAAACTAATAGAGAATAAGATCAATAAGTAAGTTAAATTACGAGCTTATCAGTATGGTCAAAGAGAAGGTTTCTTCTACATGGTTGTCTCCTTCTACTAGCTATCCTGTTCTAATAAGTCCATGAGGTGGACTTCTCTATGCTCAATGTTACATGCCAATTACAAGGCATGATCACCCAGAGAGCTCTTTTCTACGTGATGTGCAGAAAGTGTGAAACCAGTTCATGCAGGCGAATGAGAAAAGAAGCCCGGATGGAAAATGTAAAAACTGAGAAGGACGTCTCCTTGAACATCTCAGCTACAAAATCTACGAAAGACGTGTCCGGTTTTTCTTTCCACTGCTACTAGAAATGCCTTGCCAACGGCTGCAACACCTCCATTTCAGAAGAACTGCTGAAACACAACATCGAAGGGGTTGGAAAGCTGGTTAGAATATCAAACTCACTCCCTTCAATGTAGTACGATACTCGGACAACAGTACCAGCACCAGCTACACGGAAGATGAAGACCAAGAGTAGCCTAGCATAGTCTTGTAATAGCGATGTATAGATTATTGAGTTAGTTAATCCCTGTACTTGTAATGAAAATACTTAATGGATAAACTGAATTTTTGATGACAATATATATTTGTCCAACAATAGTCTTTGCTCTTCACATCTGAACTTACACAATCTAGTTTAATCAGCAAGCTTCTTTGCTCTCTTATTTACTTAAGATTTGAATGCTCTGAACTTACCTTGAAACATTATAGTTGAGCAAAATCTCTCCAGTTTATAAGGAGAAGATCTTAAGTAGGAGTAAGCTGAGTTTGAGGGGGAACTTTCTCTGAGTTTATAGACTAATAGGTTCATACTTTTAAAAAATCTGAAAGTCTTTCGCTCCTCATCCGTTTAGGTTAAGGATGTCTTTGACCACACCAAAAAGGAGGAAATTGTTAGAAAATTTGTTAATAAGTTCCTTATTTTGTTGTTGTGTTTTGGTGGGTCAAAGTATACTCAAGCCATTTTTAGTATTGTCTCTAGATCTATAGTTTCAGCATAGTCAAAAAATGTAAAGTCCTGTATAGGATCAATATCGAGTTGTAAGCTGGAGCTAATCTGAAGACTAGACTGGCCATTCAGTCTAGATTACGTAAAAAGACTCAACATATAATGTTCTCACAGAACACACAAGTCTGGGAATATAAGAGTCTGGCTGATAAGTTTGGCTTTCGCTAAGGATGGGTCTTACCAGTATGGTTTACTCGGTACAACAAACTTACCAGCATAGGGACCAAGTATGTACTGATGGATGGACTTGCAAGTATGACGGCACCGGTATAGAATTCCTAGTCTAGGTCCCAGCATACAGAGACAAGAAGAATCAATTGAGGAACGTACTGACGAAGTACAGACTTTAAGGATCGGAGATGCCTTAAAGTCTACAAGCACGAAACTCCAAGTTGCGTTACCTAGAACAACCTGTCCGAAGATTCCTCAAACTGACGAATACTGTTGTTCTGATACAAAGACGAACCGTGGCTGTCAAAGTCAGAGAAAGCGGAGCAGGTGCCGAAACATCTGAAAAGCACCACCTACCCGCCTAAAGCAACAGTCTACAGAGACATCCGAGTGGACATCTTCCAATTTACCTCTAACGGACATTTATTTCAATCCTTTAACCTCACGACTATAATATCGAAGATTTCAACAAAAGAAGGTTGCAAAATCTCAACAAAATTATGACTTAGCAAGCTACCGAAGTCAAGCAAGCTTAAAAGGCTAAAGTTCTGACATAATATTCGAGGCTATTAAGCTTTTCCGTGTGTCACCTTAGTGAACACGAGACTCAGAACCTTAGTGTTCTTGAGTTATTTCTTGGTAGTCCTTCTCTCTAAGAAAGACTACAACAGTCAAGTTCATCTTGTACTTTGACTCTTACAGGCAACCTGCCGCCATGAGACAGTTCAAATGAGAACTATAAACACCCTATTCCGGCTACAAGAAGGCTGAGTGATGCGCCCATACTCTAAGAAGCTACGAAGTAAAGAACTATGCAAGCACCAAGCGAGTGCGCTTGTGGACTGAACAACGAGGCATTCTTTGCAAGCTATAGATCGTAGGAGCACCTGCAAAAGTTCTAAGTTGAGTGGATTACCAGACCAAGAGTCTGAAGAGTGGATTTAGGACCTTTTGGTCCGAACCACTATATATCATTTGCCATTTACTGTTTTCTTTCATACTGTCAGCTTACTTCTATCTCGAATAGTGACATTAAACATACTTGACGTTAAATACCTAAACAAGATTTTACAAAACCAAGCTGACACGTCACCATCAACTTGGATAAATGCAAGCTTACTGAACAAACATCTTTAATTTCCGTTGTGCATATATTTTCTACTCTAATAAATCGGGACCAACACTCTAAGATATATATGTAGCAGTTTTTTAAAATTTTTTAACAATAATTTTAATCTATATTTTACCTCATTTTTAACATTCTCAATTTCATGTTAAATAATTTTATATTAAAATGATAAATAATTTTTAAAATAGATAAATTTCAAATATTATCATTTTTTCTTAAAAAGAAAATATCACATCAACTACAATCTTTTTTTTTTTTAATTTATTGTATTTGCTATGTTTTTTATGCTATAATATATTCAAAGTAAATAATGAAAATAAAAATATTTTAAACAAAATTTTACATGTTTTAGTTTTTCTTTAAACTTTAATTTTCACTAATTCATTATTTTATATAATACGTATTATGATTTAATTTCATAAATGGAATATCTATTTTTTTATTCTTTGTCTTTGTATTTCTATGTTTTTTTATGAATTTGAATATATAATTAGATATGAAATATTAGGGATGAGAAAAAAAAAACTACCAAAATATGGAGTATATCTTATCAAAAAAAATATCAAACTAACCAAATCATTGGTACAATAGTAGTATGGTGACGGTATGACCATCGTGATATTTATAGTATACTGACATATAATGTACAGAAATATATTATATTTTCTTATTATTTTTATTTTTAAAATAACAAATTAAAATGAAATTATTAATAATAAAATCGTATATTGCCTCTTTACTTCAAGAGTATAGTTTGAATATTATTGATACAAATATATTTTTTAAATAAATAATAGCAGAAAGAGTCATAAAAATTATAAATAAAAAAACTGTAAGATGCCAGCATACCAAAATAACGTTATGGTAATAGTATATTAATTATGTCATATCAAAACTATACTGAAAACTCGGTATGCCAAAATAAGGAATATCGATAATTAACTTCGGTACGGTAATGATATAAAATTTTCTCATACAATAAAATTTGGTATTGTATAAGGTATAGTAGAAAAAATCCGGATATTATAATTATATTGATAAATGAAAATTAAATTTATTTTTTGAACAATTTATAAAGTATGTAATATATATATAGAGAGAGAGAGAGAGAGTGGTGATCATATCACAAGTCCATTTTAGATAGGAGAAGAGAATAAATCTTGCCCTTTAATTTGATGAAATAAGTGGTCTAAATTGATTCTTAAAATTTGAAATTTAATTTTTATTTTTAATATAAATTATAATTTAGGGCATTTAGGTAAGTCAAACATGAGGGACCATAATAAATTTCATAAGCTCTCTCCTATCAAACACACGTGTTTTGCTTCTACATATTCTCTTTCATCTAATTTCTTTATAAAACTTAAAATAATAATATCTCATTCAATTTAAATTAATTTTCCATGTACAATATATCAAATTAAAGATAATTTAATTATCTTTAAAATAAAATCACTATTGCATATGTTTTAAGTAAGATAATCGTAGCAAAAATAAGATACTGCAACTATACAGACGTCTATAATGCATATTTACAAGCTTATATAATGCAACTTACATCTGATAAAAAATCTATATTCTGCAGAAATTTCATAGTCCCATCAAACATAATGCAACTAAACTGACCTATATAATGTAAATATACAGGCTTAAAAAATACAACTTAAAGGTGGTCTGATGAATTTTAATTATTGACAAACGAAATAGTAATAAACGAAACAGAGCATGAAATCCAAATAATTCATACAACCACCTACCAACAACCAAACACCCAATTGCATTACAACTTCCCTTTTCTCTGCTAGCTCGTACTCGTCGTCTCTTTGAGGAAATTGAAGAAGTCGTTACTTAAATAAGGAGAAGATGATGGATTCAAAACTCAAATTCGTCATACCACCTTTAAGTTGCATTATATAAACCTACAAAAATTCATTATTTAGGCCTATAGATTTGCATGACTATTTATAAGGTAATTGATATTTTGACAAAAAAAATTATTTTCTGATTTAAGTTGCATTATATAGACCGGTTAAGTTGCATTATGTTTGATAGGGCTATCAGATTTTTGCAAACGTATGCAATATGGATTTCGTTTGAAATATAATAAAACGATCTTTAATTTGATATATGACATGCAAAAAAATAATTTAAATTAAGTGAGCTATGATTATTTAAAGTTTTATAGCAATGTTGAAGGTGAGAGAATAAAGTTAATAACAAATAAATATGTCTTAATAGTGAGAAAATAAATTATATGGTCCCCTCATATTTAGAAAAATTAAATAATATTTAAGATGTGATCCCCCTAAAATCAAGGGATTTGAATTTAATTCATGGTAGTTGTGAGTGTGTATTATGTCATTAATGCCATTACTATGCAACTAAATTTAGGTCGATGATGCAACTTTGTAATTTTGGGCTAGAATTAAATCTCAACCGTCCGCAGGCCTCGTTAGATGGACTAGATTCATTCTCTTCTCCCATTTAAGGGATCACTTGTGAGATTAACACACTCATATATATATATATATACATATATTTATATATATATATATATATAGAGGAGAGATCATGTAAAAAAAAATCCCCCTGTGAGAAAAAAGAATGAATCGTGTCCATCAGATCTAAAAAAATCAATGGTTGATATTGAATCAAGCAACAACTAAAACACAATCAAGCAACAAAATAATCAAGCAACAACTAAAGCACAATCAAGCAACATTGCAATCAAGCAACAACGAGAATACAATCAAGCAATGTCGTAAATGCAATCAAGCATCTTTCTCACTTTCTCACGTTAAGAGTTTTCTTACTGGATCCGCTCCCTATATATATATATATAGAGTAGTGATCATATGTTACCCATTCTCTAGATGATATATGAGACCAAATCTCAACCATTTATTTTATCAATCTAACGGTTATTAAATTATGAATTAATTTTTATTTTTAGTTTTTAAATATAAATTAAGGGTATATTAGGTAAATTAGGTAATTAATTTATATTATTCTCTTTCATTAATGAATCACACGTTGTTTCTTATTTTTCCTTCTCTCATCATTTTTCTCTCTCCTCTATAATTCTCATAAAACTTTAAATAATCATAACTTCTTCAATTTGAATTATTTTTTCACTTATTATATATCAAAATAAAGATAATTTAATTACCTTTCAAACGAAATCCCTATTGCATATGTTAGGAATAAGGTAATTGTAGCAAAAATCAAATAATGTAATAGCTAAAACTAAATAATGTAACATAATAATAAGAATAATGTAATACTGTAATACTAATAAAGAGAATTACAGATTGATGAATAAAGAAAACTATTTGTTTATTTTTTGGGCAAGAAATCAAACATTAATAATGTAATATATAGTGAACACATAATGTACCAATCAATCAATATACAATGCACCATTCAGACAATACTTTTATCTACGTCATGCAACCGCAAAAAACATACATGAATAATATAATATACAGTCAAATAATGTAATATACAATCAATACATAATGTACCACTCAGTCAATATATAATGTACTATTCAGACAACTCTTTGATCTATATAATGCAACCACAAAAAATACATACATGAATAATGTACATACGGTTGAATAATGTACTATGAAGCCGATACAAAATGTACCACAACACATATTATACCATTCAGGCAACACTTTGATCTATATACTGCAATGCAAAAAGAAATATATGAATAATGTAATACTCATGTGACACATAATGTACCACTCAGTTGATGCACAATGTACCATTCAAGCGATAATTTGATCTATATCATGCAGCCGAAAAAACAAACATGGATAATATAATACAAACACGACACATAATGCAGCACTCGAACACCTTTTTTATGTATAAAATGCAACCACAATTGTGAAATCAAGATTTTCCCCAGTTTTTATACGAACAGCATCGAAATTAGGTAAGTATACTATATCATTACATTATTCTCTATATTATGGTACATTATTTAGCTTTATCTATTACATTAATTACTTTTACTTCGATTATCTTATTCTGAACATATGTAATAGAGATTTCGTTTGAAAGATAATTAAATTATCTTTAATTTGATATATAGTATGTAAAAAAATAACTTAAATTGAATGAGTTATGATTATTTAAAATTTTATAAGAACAATAGAGGAGAGAGAATATTGATGGGAGAGAGAAACAAGGAATAACGTAACATTGGGTTGGTGATGGTCCCGGATTATCAGGGTATAACTTAGCAGCGGAAAATGTGGATAATCGTTTTCTTGCACTTGCTGGATAACCAACTGACTGAGACCTTGTCAGTTGGTAAGTCAACTTGCACTCTGCGTACTCAGCTGACTGGCGACTGGCTCGTCAGCTGGTAGCTCAAGACTTAGAATATTTTTAGCCTTGTTTACACAGTTATATCAGTTTTCAGATATACACCAGCACTTGGGTGCTGGGTTTTAAATCAGTATGAAATGCAGAAAGCTGATAAAAGACAAAGGATTTATAGTGGTTCGATCAACTGATCTACGTCCACTCTCCAGTCGTAGCACTGGAAATTCACTATAGAGTAATCAGGTACAAGTTGCCTACGATCTATCTCTAGCTAGTGCGACCCTTGTCCACCACTTCGCTAGATCAACCGCTCCCGGTCTTGTTTCCTTCTTCAACTCTGATCAGCTGATGGAGTGCGAGCACGTCACTTCAACCTCCACAGCTTCACTGGGTGTTTAGTTCTCCCAAGAACGTATCTTCTCAATACGGTAAAAGCCCGTAATAACTCAAGTGCTGGCTGGCACAAGAGCTGCTGTGAACTTCCTCAGAAGAGAAAGAACACCAAAGAGATCAGTAACTTACAAGCTGGAAGCTTGAAGTCTCGTGTTTGAATAAATCAACACACGGATAGCCTTTAGAAAGGCCTCGAAAGAGTTTTGCTTCTACTTGCTTGAGCGTAATAAATTTTCAGTCTTTCGGTAGGTGAAGAGTATTGAATGTTGATGGATCCCAGGTATTTATAGCCGAGGGATCCGATTCAAATCTTCTAGCCGTTTGGACACATCCGGAAAAGGTCTCTGTCCTCGCATGTCCTTCAGACGGCGGCAGGTAGGAATTTCCGGAAAGCGCCATGCTTTTGTCCACTTTATCTGACATTGATCTCTTTATGTCAGAACGGCACTATTCGTCAGTACGAGGAATCGGAACTGGTGTCTTGAACTGATAGACTGTAAGGTATCCTCCTTAAAGTCATACTCTGTCAGTTAATTCCTCGACGAATCTTCTTTTTGTCTCTAAGACTCTGGGAGAGAGAATCTGGAATTCTGCTGGTAACATCCGACTGGTAGATCATTCTGGTGATCTTGTGCTGGCAGTCTCTGCTGGTGACTTGCGCTGGCACAATCTAAGTCTACCAATATGTCTGATGTTAACCCTTTCTTGGAATCTCCCATGACTGGTGGCTTCACCGCTGGTGAATAGTGTCAGTGAGAACACGTATTCTGCTGGTAGGATTTGTCAGCCGCCTGCTGGTGAAATCCTTCCCAACTGGTGAACAGTAGCCAGTCATTAGCTCTTTCGCATGCTGATGAACAGTGTCAGCACGAGTCTTGTTAGCCGCCTTCGGATGAGACTTTCCCAACTGGTGAACAGTAGCCAGTGGTAAGCACTTCTCATGCTGGTGAACAGTGTCAGCATGAGTCTTTGATCAGCTGCGACTTACAACTCAAAAGACCTAAACAGGACTTTACATTTGAGAACTAGAGCTATCTAGAGACAACTGACGCTGGTAGGACTTAGGATTTGATCCACCAAAACACCAAAACTAGAATCTAAACAAGTAGCTACTGGGGAAAGGAAACTTAGCCAAATTTCCCAACAATTTCCCCCTTTTTGGTGCGATCAAAGCCTAACCAGCGAGCACTCAGCTGATGAGGAAAGTTACAGAAGATTTCAGGGTATTACAAAATAAACCTATCAGATCTAAACCCATGAAAATACTTCCTCACATCAGCTCTAACTAAAAATCTTCCCCCTCAAACCAGGAGAGATATTGCTCGTTTAAAATATGAAAATTGAGATCAGAGCAAAAAGATTTAAAGTGTGTGATACGAGTGCTGGTGCTGATTACACTGGAAGTGTAAGTTCAGCTGGTAAGTAAATACTTAGACAATTTGTTGGACAATGAGGAATTGTCATCAACTTGTCAGTAATCAATCCATTTAATATGTTGCAGTTACAAGTACAGGATAGAAAACTGACTAGTCTAGAGATACAAATACTTACAACAAAAAAATAGCGAAACAAGACTATGGTTGAGAAGATGATCCTGGTGATTGAGTTCTGCTTGTGAGCGACCTCAGGATCTCAGTGTGCGCTGCCATATCTTGTCTGCTCTTCTCCCTTTCCTCAGCAGCAATTCTCCTCTCCTCTTCAGCAAGACGAGCTCTCTCTGCCTCAGCACGTGCTCGCGTACTTTCCCCCTCTTGGATCCGCGCCAAAAAGGAGGACACTCCAGCGGTTACAGACTCCATCTGCTGAGCAATTTCAGTGCGGAAGCTGGCGGAGCGCTGATCCATCCTGGCATCAATGAGTGCAAGAAGCTGCGCAGGAGGATGGATCTCGGAGATTGGCTGTGCTGAAACTTCAATGGAAGAGGAGGGCACATCAGGTGCGGAGGGAGCCATTGCTGGTTCAGATACAGCTGATTCTTTCATTGAGGCTGGCTCCTCTGCTGGCACTGCAGCTGCTGCTGGTTCCTCTGCTGGTACATCAGCTGCTGCTGACTCCTCTACTGGTACTTCGACTGCTGGTACCTCAGCTGATTCCACCACTGGCACTGCTGCTGGGGCTGGCTGGTCTTGTTCAGAAATAACTGTTGGGGCTGTGAATTCCACCACTTGCCAGTCCATGGAATCAGGGACGAGATCGCCCGAGACAATAGGAACAGGAGGGACGGCAAGGGTCAGCCACCAACCACGAGAGGGATCCTCCTCTACTAAGTGGTCTACCAGCAGAGCGCAGGCAGCCATGTCGAACAATATAGCATGGTAGGGAGGGATCCTCGGGAGGGTAACCAGCTCCTTGAGGCGACGGAGCGCGTACGTCAGCTGGTACCCCCGACTGGTGACTCGAAACTGGAGGAAAGGTAACTTGATCCTTTTCAGTGGCGGGAGGCCGGAGCTTCCAGTCAGCTGCCTATACTCAGCGATTTTCAGCAAGCGGCGCTTGATCCTCCTTGTAGACAGCTGCTGGGGGCATTCAGGATCAGTGCCCATGAAGGCATGAGCCCACTCCTCCTCCGCTCTCCAGTAGCCAAGTCCCAGCCTGGCATAGAGGACCACCCGCTTCTCCACTGTCAGCAGGCGCTGGCATCGGTCAAAAATCCTCCACCTCCTGAACTCCAGACATAGTTCCGGATCCACCCTCCACAATCGTCGGTAGCTGGATATCATTTCGTCATTGACGGCATTCTCCACCTCCGCCGTGATGTTTTCAGCATACTCATAGAGAGTGGAATTGAAGTATTCCACTGGCTACAGGGGCAGGCACCAGTCAAAAATTCTTGAGGCATATACCGACTGGTGGGGGAGTCCGCTGATGGGGATGATGTTGAATGCTGAAGGCTCAGGCACTCGTGAATTTAGAAACGCCATGTCCCCGCGGTGCTCCCACCGGTGTACCCCTGTCACTCGCGACTGGAAGGCATCCTCATCAATCAGTTGATGCTCTTGGATGCAGAGCATGTAAGGTCGCCTTTCAGTACGTGCACGCCTAGCTGGAGATGTAGAGGATGCTGCTGGTCGCCCGGAAGTTGATGTCGAGGCATCTGTAGATCGGGGGCGACTGGCAGGACGACGAGCCTTATCATCAAGGTCTGGGAACAGATCCCTTGGCTCCATCCTCTGCAACATGGAGTAATGTATCACCTCCTCAGCTGCAGCCTGCTCTGGCTCCTCAGCCCTTGGTTCCTCTGCATCCTCGGATTCAGAACTGACATCCGAGAAGCTCGCCAGTTTTACCGGGGTGGTCGCCCGTACTTCTTCTCCTCCACTGGCACCCCCTTGCGCGGCCAGTGGGTCTTCTTCACCTCCACCACCCCCTTGCGCGGGTGGAGGGACTTCAGCGACCTCCTCCTCCTGGTACTTATCCACAAGGGATAGTACATCCTCTTCAGCGCCCATCACCAGCAGGCGAGTAAAGGATTCATCTGGTAAGATCTCGCCTGGTGCTGGTGCTGGTGGCCTCGCACTTGTGGAAGTTTCGGGCACATCCCACTTGCCCTTGGCCACCTGGCGCAATTGTGTGGCCATTTCCTCCTGACGCCTGGCGTCGTGCTCAGCCTTGATCTTGGCAAATCTCTCATCACGAGCAGCCAACTCCGCCTCTCGCTTCTGCTTGGCAATCAGAGCCCGGAGCCTCGCCTTGGCCTGTTTCTTCTTGACGATGGAGGCGCCCTTCTTTTTCTTCGCCTGTTCCACCAGCCGCTGAGCCTGGGTCATAACCCTCTTGCGCTTGCGGGTCATCTTCTCCAGCGTCTCTTCCTCAGTCAGTCCCAGAATGGACTTCTTGACTGGGATGGAGATCTTCCCAGACTCAGGGTCATATGCAACAGCTGACGGTGGCTGCTGGTGCTGGGAAGTCTTAGGCTTCTTGTGGGATGGCTTCTTGGTGACTGGTACAAGTTGTACGTTCCGTGGGTGGATACCAGTCGCCTCAGCCACCGCGCCTTCCATCGAGACAAATAGGGACTCGAGCTCGCGCTTTCTCTTCAGCTCAGCCCTAGCCTCATCGGTCAGTGGGAGAGCCACAGCTGGCACTTGCTCCCCCAGGTCTTCTGAGTCCTCCTCAGAAACGACCTCAGCAGGGTCCACTGCTGACTTCCCTTTCAGCCTGCGTGGCTTCTTGTAATCTGGGTGAGGCAGCTTCACCTTCGTGGCTGGTATGAAGTCGGAACCAACCAGCTGTTCCCCCTGATCCACGCCATCACCCAATTCCACTTCCAAGATGTGGCTGATCCGCAGCCCGAACGAGACTGCGTGGGCAAATTTCCCTTCAGTTGGCACGGTGATGTTTCGTGCCACATTCTCCAGCAACCGGCCAA
Source organism: Plectranthus barbatus (assembly GCA_026898455.1). Lineage (NCBI taxonomy): Eukaryota > Viridiplantae > Streptophyta > Magnoliopsida > Lamiales > Lamiaceae > Plectranthus > Plectranthus barbatus. Next base: position 4,858 of record JAPKLW010005558.1, on the reverse strand, counting down.
AGAAAAATTCGGCCCAATTGCCCTGAACTCCATCCACCAGGGCACACATCACCGAGAACTTCCGCAGGCTTAACTCGGCGTACGAGCCGACCTCGCATTGTAGCATGCGAACCACAATATCGCACACCATTTGCCAGTACTCCTCCATCTCGGACTTCTTCATGCCAGTCCGGAAGACGGTGACCTCTGGCTTCTTCCATTGCGCCCACCTCCTCCGGAATTCCACCGTATCATCCTGATGATACGTGGCCACTTCCTCTCCTTCATTTCTCAGTCCGAAGAGATCGGTGAGGTATTCCGCGGTGACGGTGATCAGGTGGCCGAACACCGATGTAGTGAACGACTTCCTGTCGTCAGCAGTAACCGCCCTAGCATAGAACTCGGCTATCAGGTGAGGGTGGAAGGATCTGGGGGTCGCCGTCAAGTACTGGCGGAGCTGCTCGCGGTCGACCATCTCCATCAGCTCCGGCCCATGATGCTTTAGGGCTAGCTTCGCGTTCAGAATCTTCTCCTTCTGAACCTGTGCAGTCCTAATCTGCGCGTTAGAGAGCTGTCGCCTGGTCGCCGGCCTGTTCAACTGAACCAATTGGGCGAACGGATAGGTGTAATCGATATCTTCGATCTTCACTATGCCAGTATACGTAGGCATATGAGCTTCAGCGACTGGTAGGTCTGGTGAACCAGACGAGGATGATGTAGATGGAGGGTTATCAGCTGGAGGTTGAGAAGATGATGCCATGACTTCAGAAAGATTCAAGATTGAGAGAATTTTGAAAGATATTAGGGTTCTGAAAGTAGGGAAACATAAAGGTTAACCCGAAGGAAGTGATCGGGTATTTATACTCGGGCCATGCAGGATCAGACGTCCAGAATCAACGCTCAGCAAGCGAGGATCGACGGTCATCAGCAGGCCCGGTTCCCTGTGCGACGTGCACGGTCGTGCTGACGTGGGCTACGCCGTGGAGCTGACGTGGCACGCAGCGATTGGTGGCAACCAAGCGTCGGACTGCGCAGACACTGTGCACATTAAATGTGGCATTAAATGCCGCATTAAATTCTGAGGACTGTACACGCTAGTCGGATTTGAACGATCCCGCCTTTTCTGAGACAGCTGGCATGACTGGTCATCAGTAGCATATACCAGTCGCATACTTCCCCCTAACTGGTTGGCCTCTTTATCAGTTGGCAACTGATACTTACGACTGGCACTCGAGTACTTGGATAAATTGAGAGCTGGGACTCAATTTTCACCAGTCGTGGATATACCACCAGTTATCTGCTGGCAACTTGAAATATAGTAAAAATTGAGAGCTTGGACTCAATTTTATTCCGCATAATCTTCTCTCCAAGAAATCCACTCCTCATCATCACTTGGAATTGGGAGCTGGGACCCAATTCTATTTCAACTGATGGTTTGTGCTGGCAACTTGAAATGAGAGCTGGGACTCATTTCCTTAGACATTTGAGAGATAAGTTCCGCCAGTAGGAGCCATCAGTGATCTTGAGATACCACTTAAATAAAAACAACTAAGAGCTTGGACTTAGTCGTAATCAGCGTCCTTCAGAAGATCAAGAACAGAATGAGAGCTGGGACTCATTCTTCCTCATCATTGGGGCTCACATCAATCTCCATAAGACCGAGTTTGATGCACAACTCCTTGAATCTTGCTTCTGGAAGGGGTTTAGTGAAGATGTCAGCCAGTTGATCTTCAGTTCTGATGTAGTCCACGCTGACATCCTTCTTCTCGACATGATCACGTATGAAGTGATGTCGAATATCTATGTGCTTGGTTCTAGAGTGGTGAACCGGATTCTTCGTGATGCACATAGCGCTGTTGTTGTCGCAATAGATGGGAACACAGCCAGTGTCCACTTCATAATCCTCCAGTTGTTGCTTGATCCAGATAACTTGAGCACAGCAACTGGCAGCGGCAACATACTCAGCCTCAGTGGTAGAAGTAGCAACTGAGTGCTGCTTCTTGCTAAACCAGCTGATTAGCTTGTGTCCTAGAAACTGACACGTACCACTGGTACTCTTTCGATCTATACGGCATCCAGCAAAATCTGAATCTGAATATCCAATGAGTGTAAGCTCATCATTTCTGGGATACCATATTCCAAGAGATTCAGTTCCCTTCAGATATTTCACTATCCTCTTTGCAGCTTCCATGTGTGACCTTTTCGGATTGGCTTGAAATCTGGCACACACTCCGACTGAGTACGAGATGTCGGGTCTGCTGGCTGTGAGATAGAGAAGTGATCCAATGATTCCTCGGTAGATGGTAGGATCAACTGATTCACCTTGCTCATCAAGAAATATTTGACAACTGGTGCTCATAGGTATTCTGAGGGACTTTGTTTTCTCTGGGCAATACTTCTGAATTAACTCCTTCGTATACTTCCGCTGGCTGATAAAAATTCCATCAGCTGACTGCTGGACTTGGAGTCCTAGGAAGTATGTCAATTTGCCCATCATACTCATTTGAAATGATGTCTGCATCAGTTGAGAAAACTTCTCACAGAGAGTTATATTCCTTGATCCGAATATGATGTCATCTACATAGATCTGCACCATTAGCATGTCACCACCATCCTTGAGAAGAAAGAGAGTCCTATTAATCTTCCCTTTCCGAAATCCATTGCTGGTGAGGAATTGAGACAGCGTTTCGTACCAAGCCCTGGGCGCCTGTTTCAATCCATACAGGGCCTTTCTCAGCTTGTACACCTTGGTGCCAATTTCAAAGCCTGGAGGTTGCTCGACATATACCTCCTCTTTTAGCTCGCCATTCAGGAAGGCGCTCTTCACGTCCATCTGGAACACCGTGAAGCCGTGATACGCTGCATACGCAAGGAACAGCCGTATCGCCTCCATTCTTGCAACTGGTGCGAAGGTCTCATCGAAGTCGATGCCTTCACATTGCCTGTAACCTTTGGCGACTAAACGAGCTTTGTTTCTGACCACGGTGCCATTCTCATCTCGCTTGTTCTTGAAAACCCACTTGGTGCCAATCACTGACTGATGTGATGGTCTCTCCACCAAGTCCCAAACATTGTTGCGAGTGAATTCAGCAAGCTCTTCTTGCATGGCATTAATCCAATCAGCAGATTCTAGCGCAACTCCTATGGAAGTAGGTTCCATTTGAGAGATAAAGCAACTTAGGAGCGCACTGCCGTGGCGAGTCTGGACAGAACCTTCCGGATCACCGAGAATAGCATTGGATGGGTGATCCCTCAGCCATTTGGGAGGACCAGCGACTGCTGGTGCCGGCTATGAAATAGGTTCATCTGTCCTGATGACTGGTGCTTCCACATTTCCACCAGTCGGAGCTGGAACTGCAACTGGCGGTTGACCTTCACCAGTTGGAACTGGAATTGCAACTGGTGGTTGACCACCAGTCGGAACTTCTTCATCAGCTCCACTGTCTGACTGGCTTCCTGAACCTTCACCAACGTTGTCAGTATCAGCTGGTACCTCCATTCCAGCTGGTTCATCGTTGTGTTCTGGCTCAAAGATTCCAGTCAGAATTCCCCCTTGATTTTTGCTAGTTCCACTCAGGGAGATTGAGTGTAAGGTCTCAGCAAGGTCATTTGCATCACCGACCCTCTCAGGTTGCTGATGGGCACCTGAGGTAACTGGTTGAGAAGATGATCCATTCATAGGTCTAGTCGAACCAGTTGGTTGAGCATCGGAAGAATTCCTGCCCAACTGGTCGTTGACATCCTCGACCTCTGGAACATCTTCAGCCAGTTGGCGTAAGGTCCTGCGCACTAAAGTAGCTTCATTAAAAACAACATTGCATGTTATTTCCACAAGCTGGGTAGTCTTGTTAAATACTCTATAGCCCTTGTGAGAGGGATGTCCATATCCGACAAACACACCCTCATCAGCCTTAGGCGAGAAAGCATTTAACTTCGACTTCCCATTATTATGGATATAACATGGTGAACCGAATGCACGAAGATGAGCTATAGAAGGCTTACGACCAAAGTACACTTCGTAGGGAGTTTTCTGGAGTCTGTCGTTGATCCCGCTTCTATTCTGAGTGTAGCAGGCAGTCACCAACGCTTCTCCCCAGAAACTCTGTCCCAAGCCGGACTCAGCCAGCATGGACCGGACCGCTTCTTTCAGCGTCCTGTTCCTACGTTCTGCCAGTCCATTCTGCTGCGGTTGCCTTGGAGTAGATCTCTCATGTTTGATCCCGGCCTCCGCGCAAAAATCCATCAGCAGACTGTTGCAGAATTCAGTCCCATTGTCCGATCGAATTCGCTTTACCACAGCTTCTCTCTGTTTCTGAGCTTGGATGATCAATTCTGGAAGAATGATCTTCACCTCATCCTTGGTTCTGAGAAGCTTTACCCAGGTATAGCGCGAGTAGTCATCGACTACCACCAGCGAATATCGTCTTCCTCCAATGGTTTGCGGTGTTACTGGTCCAAACAGGTCCATGTGTAACAACTCGAGTACCTGACTGGTACTGGGGCAGACTGGCGACTGGTTCTTGAAGGACTTCTTAGTTTGTTTGCCTTGCTGGCAAGCTTTGCAAATTCCTTCCTTCTTGAACCCGCCCTTGGGAAGACCATCTACAAGATCATGCTGGGTTAGATAATTAATAGTTTTGAAATTTAGATGACTTAACCTTTTGTGCCACAGCCAGTTAGTTTCCATGGAACTGGTGGCTACAAAGCATGTATCAGTCTTCCCGCTTTGCCAGTCAACAACATAGAGACCTCCTTTCCTGACACCTTTCAGCTTGGTCTCGCCAGACTCTTCATTCTTGATCTGGCACCCTGATTTGTCAAACACAATGGTATAACCATTGTCGCACAGCTGACTGATGCTCAGGAGGTTGTGCTTCAG